>WBMZ01013878.1:0-20939 GCA_013400975.1 Atrichornis clamosus
CGGGGGAAGGCGGCGTGTCGGCGGAGCGGCCCGAGCGGACGGTACTGCGGCGGCGGGCGGGGGTCGCGGCGGGGGCGGGCGGTGGCAGCCCGGTGGAGGGGAGGGATGTTGCCTCCATCAGGGCTCCCGCCCGGAGGGAAAGGGCGAGGTGCGTGACACTCGAGGCACGTCCGGCCGTGCTGCTCCAGGGAGTTTGTCCAGGGTTTATTCCCCAGCCTCTCTCTGGCACCAGAGACTCGGGCGGGTGAGTGGGCATAGAAGTGATTTGTATTTGGCTCTGGGTAGGTTCAAGAGGGAAGCTGAAGAGGAACTGCTCTTTGGAGTGCAAGTTTTGCAATCTCTGGGGGTACTTTGCCTGTCACCTCACACAGACACTCCTCCTAGCCCGGGCGGTGGAGGGAAGATTGGCCGGAGTCCCAGTGGGAACAGCCGCTGGTGAGCTATTGCAATGTTACGATGATCTGGAGGCAGAGAACTACTATGGAGTCCATATCCAGTTAGGAAGAAAGTTTAAGGTCTTGCATCAGCTTATGAGCTTGCTGCCAAATTCACTTACTTGTATCTCACTGAAAGGCCAGTACCTGAATTATTTTGGACAAAATAATGTGGGTTTTTAAAAATATAGCGATCACAGCAGTAGCTGTCCATTATTGCTATTCAAGAAAGATAATCTACCAGTTTTGCTGCTCTTTCATGACTGCTCACTATTTTACAAAGGGATATTAATTACAGATCCAGAACAGGGTCACCACAATACTTTGCAACCCTATGTAAGTGTTCAGCCTGAACCCCAAATTTGGACCTTTAGCCGTGCATTTCCAGGAAGATAATGAGGTTTTTCTTACCCGATCAAAAAGCCTCGACACTTGGCTGATCCCCACAAGGAACTGTGATGAACAAATACATATTATGTTGATAGCTGAAATTTTTTCACTGACACTTGTTTTGCTTTTCTGCATTCCCAGCTGTTTTGAGTGGAGCACTGAGCTGACACTGGCAAGCAGGGCTCTGGTTGGGCTGAACTTTATCAGCCCCACCTCTGCTCTGGGGAGGTCAGGGAAATTTGCTTTTTTTGTTTATGGTAACCTGTGCTTATAGTGTGTTTCCCAGCCTTGATCCCGCGTGCTTGAGATTAGAGTGCTTGTCTAGTCCGTGATGGTCCAAGTGCAGTTCTCCTCTCTGATGGAGCGGAGACCAACACCTACTTTCTGAGCATCAGGGAGTGAAGCATTTTTGATGTATAGAAGGTTGGGAGCTCTATTACTTGGTGTATTGTAATTACTTGTAATTGGTGTATTGTATTACTTGTACTCGATGTATTGTAGTTCACACGTGGGAACTAGAAGTGAAGTGTAGGTCATGGCTTTAAGTGTGTAGGGCCTGGTAAGGGAGCTGTGGTGTCACTTCTCTGAATGCCTTGTTGCTGTTCAGGTGTCAGGAATCTAGCAAGGCATCCAGCTGCGCTAGACTAGATGCCAACTGCAGTCCAGACATAATCTATTGACAAGCACGTATTTTTGTATCCGGAGAACTTGGTTGCAAGAGACTGAGGTGTCTGGGGACATAGACATTGTCAGGGCTAGGTGGAAGCTGAGCAGTGGTTTTGAAGACCTGTGTTTTGGATGGGGCCACCATGAGTCAGTCCAGTTCCTAATAGAGCAGTGGCTGCTGTAGGGATTGTTGAAGATACCATCCAACACTAAGGACTTGAGTGGAGAAAGCTGGGGATGCGGTCTCCCCTCTCACTGTTGTGCTTTTGTTTGTGCCTCTTTATTGATGCCTTTGGGATTATAGCCAAAATTTTCACTTCACAGCTCAGTTATGTATTGTGAAGTCTGCGCAAGAATAAATAAGCCTGCCTGTAAAGAGATAAATGCTGGGTTTAACAATGAAGTATTCTGTTAGTCTGTGACTCTGTCTTATGAAATCGCCTTCATTCTTCTGTGACCCATTAGTGATAAAAGCACAGTGTTAGCTTTGTTTGCAGCATCAGGCAAGCTCACATCAGCTGCCCATATCATACAGTGGCATGTGACTGCACATGGTAGGGAAATTTGAAAGCACAAAGTGTTTTTATCCCAGTGCCATCATCTGGTGGGCTGACTTCAGCGCCCCGCTGCTGGGGCATTGGCCAGGCCTTATGTACCCAATAGAGGTCAGTCCCATTTGNCCCCCGCTGCTGGGGCATATGTGCCCAATAGAGGTCAGTCCCATTTGTTTGATTTTGATTTTAAAGTAAAGTTTTCAGAGCAGATAGAATATAAATCCCTGTTACAGTGTGATTGTAGCAGAACTAGCTAAATAGGGAAGTTAGCAGGCCTGGTGAAGTATATTGCTTTTAAAAACATACCAGTAAAGGCATAGGAGCACAGGGCCCTGAATTGTCATATGAGAGAGGTGAAAATAGCACCAGTGTTGCTAGTTCGATGTTCCTTGGAAGCCATTCATTTGATGAATGTACTACATTTGATGTAGTACATTTTCAAGTCTGGTATGACATGGCTGCTGTCCCAAAACCCAACAGCTACTGAAGAGATTGCATCACTGCAAGGTTAAAAATGTGTTAATTCAGGAATACCCTACAGTTCTGCCTTGGTTGTAAAACTTTCATAAGCTGTTAAAACTACATTAATATATGATGTAGGAGATGCTTATGGTCATGATGTGGTTGAATTGCTGCCTATTCTGGTAGTGTGTACTTTTGTTCCTTTAATCCACAGGAACCTTGGTTGCATCAAGCAAAAGTATGTAGGCCTTGATTGTTCTACTTTCACATTCATCCAACTGTATTTAGTCGTTTGGAGGGGAACATTTAAAATGCTAATTTAAAACATGCTTCCTATAAGATCATCATTTTGATTTCACCAGGAAACAAGAACTCTGAAATCATGGCGGGGAAACCCAAGCTGCACTACACCAAAGGAAGGGGGAAGATGGAGTCAATCCGATGGCTGTTAGCAGCAGCCGGGGTTGAGGTTTGTACTTTTTAAAAAATAAAGTGATCAGATTAATCTGTGATTAAAATAGGTATTCTCTGGAAAGGTTTCTCAGTTGCATCTGTGCTTAGAGGTGTGCGTGTCATCACATACTGTGATGCAGAATGCTTAGATTTAGTGATACACTCTTGTGTTTTATTTCCTGTATTTGTTGCACAATAGTTGCACAGTAAAAGGATTTTAACATACAAAGAAAATGGATTGGTGTCATTTTTGAAACATACTTGAAGGTGAGATCATAAATTGTTGCTACAGACAAAACTTTTCTTAATGGTCATAACTTCCCTCTGTCTCATGATTCTTCTCCACTGAAAGACCATGCACACCACATGAAAACTTCAGAGCATTATCTCCAAACAAAGTGCCTTTTGTTCTTTGGGTCAGGACCTGTATAGGATAAATCGCAGATCTGCCCCAAAGGCAGCATTGGGGGATCTATCTAGATTCACATCAGGTGAAGAACATCCTAAGGCATCTCAATTTCTACATTAAATTTTTGTTTGAATATGTTTTTTTGAAATTATTTATACTCTGTTGGAAATAACAGGCTTTTTTAATGGTGCTCACTTGAGAATGTTGCTGGCAGAATTTGCAGAGCACGAGTGCTAAGAAAACAAAGATCTTGTTCTCATTCAAATGTTCTCATTCAAAAAGGAAAAAAAAGTCAGTTGGAGAAAGAGGGAGATAAATGCTGTGTAACAGAGGCATAACTTACAAAAAATTTCTCAGTATTTCATGTGTGATCAGCTGCTTTGTAAGTGAATGCTTTGGTATCTGTTAATGGTTCATGCAGGCAAGTAGAGTGGTCATTGTAATGAGGAAGTTCTTTCTGGAGCATAATGTGTTGTACAATCCTGTGGGGTCGGGGACATTAAAGTCCTGGGTTATTTGCTGGAGCAGAGATGAAGAATAGGAGTAGGGGATCTGTTAAGGAAACTTTCTTGTCGAACTATCCAGGAGCCTCTCCAGCAGTCCTTAATTTAATCGTGGTGCAACAACAGAGTAACAGCTCAAGCTGGTGCCTCTGAGGAGGGACATGGAACAAAGGAAACTCTGAGTCTTTTATACCCTCAGAGTTTAAGTGCAGAAGAATTTGGGGTCATCGACTCCTGCTGTGTCTCACCTGGCCAGTGCCACAGGTCCCTGTGCCCTTTGTTGTGAAAGCAGTTCCCAGCCTCTTGCCTTGGGCTCCACCACCCAGAGCTCAACCTGCAGCTGGAACTGCAGCTGCTCACCCAGCTGTTGGCAGTGAATGGATTCCTCAGCATGGTCAACACAAGGAGAGAAGTATGGAGAATAGTGTGGAGAGGTAGACTCTCACTTCCAGACTTCCTTCCACTTCTCCACTGCCTTTGGGTGATAGTGTTGTTTTCTATTGTTGCTTTTCAGTTTGAGGAAGAATTCATAGAAACAAAAGAAGACTTAGAAAAATTGCGCAATGGTGAGTCTGTAAACTGTACTCTAAACATAAATTCACACAAATATAACAAAAGGACAACAGGTGATATTTTTGTAAGAACTATAATATGATGTGACCTGTAAAGACCTGTTTCCTTGTGGATGTTTTCATCCCTCAGAGTTAGAAATGTCTTTGTCTCTTACCAGGTCTCTTATTTTCCATGGAGTATGTCAGCAGTCTGAGTAGTTTGCTCCTTTTTCTTCCCTAGATGGAGTCCTGCTGTTCCAGCAAGTGCCCATGGTGGAGATTGATGGGATGAGGATGGTGCAGACCAGAGCCATCCTCAGCTACATTGCAGCAAAGTACAACCTCTACGGGAAGGACCTGAAGGAGAGAGCTTGGTACGGTAACAGTGTACCACTTACTATCAACACTGCTCTATGACTTTTAATATTTACAAAAAGAACGTTGCTGTGAAATATCTGCATGTAAAGGTGCATATGCAACTGCCAGGACTTTGATTCCTTAGACCCATGGATTGGGTGAATGGACTCTGTGATTGATAAATTAACTGTCAACATTGTGAGAACATTAGGGCCACTGTCAGGCTCGTTTGATGTCGCAGACCAGAACTGCATTAAGTTCCTGGGGTTCAGTAACACAATAATAAAGGCTAAGTATGCCCTTTTTTGTCTTTAAATGGGAAAATAGAAGGAAAAAATTACAGCTGCCTGCAAAAATGAAGTCTCATTAAGTGTACTAGTCTCCTTTTTTCAACATGTAATGAATCTTTCACAGCTGATTTAAAAAAAGACAAGTTCAGTAGCTAAATACTATCAAAATTTAAACCAGTATTTTCCTAATACTACTTTACTATGTAAGCTTTACTATGTAAGCTTTTGTAATTATGGATACTTTCCATTTTCATATTTAAGAGTCTAATGCAAAAGAAAAAAGTTCTTATTAATTTTTTCTTAAAAATATAAAACTAAAACCAACAAAAAAACCCATGCAGAAGTTAAGTCCTTAAACTGTCACTTACTGCAGAGGGTTTATTTTGTGAGAATGGAAGGGCAGCTCCAGAGATTGTGGGGATTATTATGGACTGGCAACTGGTAGCCAGCATCCTTTCATGATTAGACCTCAAAACTATTTTTTTTTCCTAGTATGGTTTGCATATGCAGTCTTTCCTCCCACAGGATAAATGAATAGTTTATCAATGGAAAACAGCATGAACTCCAGTTTAAATACATTAATTACAGCCTTTTATCTATACCTTGCTTATTGCATACACTGTGAGCCTGTTTTACAATCTGTGCTTTGAAATAAACTGGAAGTTTTCTGTTTTCAAAGTGGAAGAAGAAGAAAATAAACCAGTGTCTTATGTTACATTCACTAATAAGCATTTTACTCAGTGATCACTTCAGCATTGTATTTCAGGAAAATAACCAAAATGGAAAGTTTGAATGATAAATGTGGAACAAAAATATTTGTTTCAGGATTGATATGTATGTGGAGGGAACTACAGACCTGATGGGAATGATCATGTATCTCCCTTTTCAACCAGCTGATACAAAAGAAAAGAACCTTGCCTTAATCATTGAACGAGCTACAACCAGGTACTTCCCTGTTTATGAAAAGGTAAGTGCTATATCACCAGTAGTTCACAAAGACAGTGCAGGCTGCCCCTCCCACTGCACTCCTCTGTCCCCACACATGTACTTTTTCCAGAAGGCAAGAGACAATACAACTCCAGAAATGTAGGATGGAGCCAGTATTCAGCAATGTGAAAAGAGGGACACAGAATAATTTTTGGCAGTTTCGGTACTGGGTCTCTCTACTGGCTCCTCCAAGAGCAGATCCTTCTTTTCAAACCTAGCTTGGTGGGTGATGGTTCCTAGCATTTTGCGTAAATGTGCCATTTAAATACTTGTGCCAGCCTTCAGAACTTACTGCCTGAAAGTGTAATGTGTTATTATAGAATCATTAAGGTTGGAAAAGGCCTTTTAAGATCATCAAGTCCAACTGTCAACCCAGCACTACCACCATGTTCACCATTAAAGCATGCCCTCCAGAGCCATATCCACATGTTTCTTGAACACTTTCAGGGATGGTGAGTCCACCACTTCCCTGGGCAGTCTGTTGCAGTGCTTTACAACCCTTTACATAAAAAAAAATTTCCTAAGATCTAATCTAAACCTCTTGTGGTGCAACTTGAGTCCATTTTGTCTTGTCCTGTCACTTGTTACCTGGGAGAAGAGGCCAACCCTCACCCCACTACAATTTCCTTTCAGGCTCCCACTCAGCCTCCTTTTCATCCTTGCTGTGCAAAGTTAAATATAGTTGTGCTATACAGTTAAGGGTCTAGTTCTATGATCTTTCTTAAATCCATTGCTTAAATGTATTATACTTGGAGACTATGACTGTCATTCTCTGAATTGCTGCTTGGGCATCCTTAGATGCGCACAAAGAGACTCTGCAAACAAGATGCATTAGCTTAGAAAGCATAAAGCAATTATTTACTGGCTAGCATGCACTAAAGAGTTAGCCTGAGCTATGAGGGAAGGCATTGGTATGCTTGCCATCCCCATAGAGCACATGAAAAGTCTTTCTTGGCTAGGGAAGAGGCAGGAGGGGATGGGTTGTTCTTTTCTTCTCCCTGGAACATTGCCTGGATGTTACTGAATTGCCATTTTCTACCAAATTGCTGTTTGTTCTGGTGTTTTACTTTTCCCGTAAGGATATTTTAATTTTTTTTTGTGTTAAAATTTTCCTGTTTGAATTGAGCCAGCTGTGATCCTTATCTCACAAGTTTGCTTCTGTTTGTAACTTTACCTTTTGTGCCTTATGTGGCTGTGCTATACAGACTTTCTCACAGCACTTTTTCAGAGCATAAAGGTCTCCTCAGAAGTCTGCCAAGGGTACAAAGCTGTGTTGCTTCAGAGCTGAGCTGGGTTTCCAGCTTGAATCCTTGGTTACCAGTCAGCTGAAGTCCAATACAAAAAAATTGATTCAATTTCATGTCTGCTTTATCTGAGCCTTAAACTGTGCAAACAAAACTCACAGAGGCTGCCCTGTAAAATAACGATGTAAATGACATAATCCAGCACTTCTGTAATCAGAGTACATGTATATCCACTGCCATATCAGTGGAGGGCTGTGCTGAGAGAGATTGATTGCATGCATTAATGTTTCAAAGATTAGAAGTCTGATAAGTATTTTAAGTTATTAATCAATAAAAAATAACAGTGTTGTGATATGTTTTAGCGTATATGCTCCCTGTAGGGAAGTCCTTAAAATAATCCTTGCTTGTTTATGGTAAAGACACAGCTAAACTTTTCCATTATTTTAGCCTAGTTAATTTTGTTAGAATGGTTAATAATTTTCTTTCTGTACCGGCTGTTTAAGATGTCCATTGACTCAACTTATCAGGGTTTGCAGTCTATGTGTTATTGATTCAGCAAGCTGACAGAAAGCATCCCTAGCTGTAAGTGTTCACTTTAAACACTCAGCAGCCAGATGGAGGAGCACAGGCAATAAAGAGTCCTGCAGGCAATCAGATTCCGATGCTATGTTTGGGAGTTTCCATACAGTTCTGACAAACAAGCTGTGGTGGATCTTGTTGGAGCAGTGTAGGAGATAACTACATGAAGGTATCAGCTTTGCCTCTGCCAGGCATTACTGCCTCTGTGACAAAACTGACAGATGGGGCTGGAGAAGGAGTTGGCTTCTAAAGTCACAGACTGATGTCTTAATTTTAGTGCACGTTTGTTACTTGTTTAAGAGTAGCCTCAGTGTGGCTTAGCACAGACGCTGTTCCCTTGCTCCCGATAGGAGGGTGACAGTCTTCAGGAAAAAGATAGGGCTGGGGAGCTGGTAACTGCTCTGAAGCTGTGCTGCAGCGTGCACCACAACTTGTTAGTAGCTTTGGCAGGCTCTGATTCTTGCATCGGCAGTTTGCCACAAAAGAATCCTTCCTTACAGCATGAAGGGTGGGAAGGCTGTATTCCTTCATTCTGGACCTATTTCAAACTGTAATCAACAGTCTCAAATTTTGCTGAAACATCTGGAAATTCATTTATCTTTTTTCTTAAAAATTCAAGATGTGCTTCCATGTCAACTGCCCTGACTACCTCTTCCAATTACTGGAGTCCTGTTTCTTTTATGTGAATAAGTCTTTCTTGTGGTACTGGACTTGGTATACAACTACCTGGTGCAGTAGGTTAGAGTGAGAGATGGGAATATGCACCCTGAAACATGAATTCTGACTTAATTTTTTGTATAATTATTTTTTATAATAATAATATATTTTGGTTTTTTTCTAACTTCATCAATTCTTGCATGGCTTTGCTCTGCTGTGTGTTTTAGAAATCTGTCTGCAATGAAATACCTAGAAAAAATCGTTACATCCTATATGTATATATCCTATTTTTTTATTTGTTCATATTTTATAGGCCTTAAAAGATCATGGACAGGATTATCTTGTTGGCAACAAATTAAGCTGGGCAGACATCCATCTGCTGGAAGCCATTTTAATGGTAGAAGAATGTAAGCCTGATGTACTGTCTGCATTCCCTCTGCTACAGGTTAGTAATAATCTGGTCTCGATATGGAAGGTAACATACACATTTCACTGACCTGTGTTAAAAGCTAATTGATGTTTACGTCTTTTGAGCCATTGTACTGACATTTCTCTGGTCTGTTTGTGTTGACTACAAAAGCCTGCACTGTCCTGTCCCAGAGCTGCTGGGACACCTTTCTCCAGCTCTACTTTTTCCAGGTGTTCTCAGCTGTTCACTTACTAATGCTACCAGTCTGGTCCTTAAACTGCCACTTCCATGTCTTCAAACACAGCAACAAGCATCAGGAAGGGAACTCTGTGGCCCAGTATGTCTGCAGTTCCTGTCCTTTTCTTTTTGTCAGCAAAATTAAATTTTGAAGAAATCATATACAAAGAGCAGTTAAGTTTCTTATGTCTTGACTTCTGTAGTGCTTTGCACTGAGGTATTCCTGTCCTTGCCTCTTTTTTCTTTTTCCTCCCCAAATATATCTGCAGGATTTGGATTCAGGATGTGGGTTTTATTACTTTTTAAATTTTTCTTCTGCTTTTACTAGATGAATCTTAACTATTTAATATTAATTTCTCCCAACCCCATCCAGGAAACTAAGGTATACTTTATAGCACCAGCATTACAGATCAGGAAAAGCTACTACCTTTCTCTGTTTAATAAGTATGTCTGACAAGAAAAAATCCAAGTCACCTGATTTTTAAGCTATGAAGGATGGAATTACAATTTCCTTACTCTCACTGGCTTTACTGCTGCTTCTTACAGGCTTTTAAAGGAAGAATCAGCAACATTCCCACAATCAAAAAATTCTTGCAGCCTGGCAGCCAGAGGAAGCCACCAACAGATGAGAAGTTTGTTGCTCTTGTGAGGAAAATATTCAATATCTAATCTGCTGAAGATAACACAACCGTAGTATATTACCAGAGCTTGCCTTGTAAGTGTAAATTGCATAGATGTGCTCTGTAACTTGCATCATATGGCCAGTGTTGAAAGAGAATACACTTTTAAATTAGAGTAAGAGCTTAATTGGAACCTGTTGAGTCCAGAAACCAGTATTTCATAAAGAAGTTACATGAAATAAAGTATGCTGACAGTCTGTGTGTGTTCAATTACAGTACAAGCCTGGTAGGGTAACATGTTTCAACTGTAGTTTCCAGGGTGCTGTAGAAAGCAACATGATCCCCAACCCCCCTTTTATAAACTGCAGGAGAGAGGAGCCACTCCATAAAAATGGAGAAGTCAGTGAAATTTAGGCCTAGAATCTTTTGGGTTGGTTCTCCAGATGGTCTCCTAGAAAGTTCACTGTCCCCCTGCTGTATTTTACTGCTGTCTCTTTTCAGAGTTGCAGTTTAAAAATAAATACAACCTTTAAAAATAAAACTCAAAATCCTTTTAAGTTTATGGGCAAAAGTGATAAACTTTTCTAATCCTCACATGAATCTCTTATGAGTGATTTTTCTCACTGAAAGATCAAAGTCCTTGTGTTTAATTGGCCTGCTGTGATTTTCAACCATTGAAAATATCTATTCCCTTGCTCTTCTTTTTGCTGCTTGGCTGGATGGTCAGTGAGGCAAATGCCCCTTGACTGGTTTTTTTGTAAGGTTTCACCTTCTGCAGTCACAGAAGGTGACTTTACAACTACTTTACAAGTAGTTGTAAAGCAAACTGCTCTGGCTGCTTACCTTTTCAGTAAGAGTTAGTTTTTACCTCAACAGTGCTTAAAGAATTCACTGCTATTTCAGATTCTTTACTCGATTTCATGGGAACCATGACTCTTCCCTTTAAGAACAGTGCTATAAACTATCCTTTGCAGTAAACAGTCTTCTTAAGTAAACATCAACCAGTGCACATATAGAATTGCTGCCCAGCAAAGTTAACTCCTTTTCTGACTTGTGCCTAAGAAGAGCCATGTGCATCTCAAAGTTACAAACCACGAGCACCCCATCACCTGGGCACTGCTGAGTTCCAAACAGATTTACATCAAAATTACCTCAGTAGCTGGAAGCAGTAGTTTGTCATGCCCACCATGGTACTCATTTTATTGGGCTATTCCTCTGTTCCAAACAAGTGCTATGACTTAGGAACCATCACAAAGACTGGCACAGGACATTCCTGGTGTGTTTTATGAGTCCTTAGTCTCACAGGGATATGTTGGACTTGCTGAGAATGCTACTTGTTTGGGCAGCTCAGGAATTTCAGCACTAGTTTCTGGATTACAGCGGGGCTTGGGAGCTAGCCCCAGCCCCCTGCCCCCATGGCTAATTCAGAGCATGCACAGAAGGTTCAACTCTGGACATGGCTAAAATAGAACATCTTACTGCATTGAGGATCCGGGGTAGCAGCTACTGCTGCATTTCAGCTCTAAGCTGCCAAAACTTTTCACTGGAGCTTAATCTAAGGCATTCACTGTGTCTACATTGCAAATATCCAAATTGGCTTTTGTCACCTAAGCCTGTTATGGTAATATGCCTTAAGTTCTACTTCAGGGTGAAAGGAACCACATCTTAGGTCTCCAGCTGTCATGCCAGTCTGAAACCCATAATGTACCAGCTCAATCACCTGTGAGCCTGGCAACACCTGGAGATGACTGACAACCACCATTCATTGGGAGAAGATTCCAGAGCTGCAGGCTGTGGTTTGGGGATGGTAAGGATTTTTTTGTCATGTTGTCCTATCCACCCCCACCTTTTATTGTCAGTTGTGCCTTAGACAAGCTGCGAAGAACACCTTGTCATACCTAAGTGCCTGCCAAGAATAATAAGCTTGGTATTCTCCTCATGCAGCACTGAGATCTGATATACATGATAACCATCACAAGGAAGCTTTGTATGAAAAAAAGCAAAATTTCTCTTTGTCTTCAGTAGTGCCCCCACCCGCACTCAGTTTCCTGATGATTTTGCTTACATTCCCTGTACACCAGAAGACAGTCCTAGCCAAGCTTTGAGACCCAGGGAATATTTATTTTGTAGGCAAATCAAAGCAATGTCAATTTCTGAATAGTATCCTTTGCTTATGGGGAGGCCTTCAGCAAGATAATCGGTGTCAGACCAGAACGGCAACCCTGTCCCAGAGTACCGAGAGTCTGGAACCTCTCAGTGCAGCATGGCAAACCTCAGCCATGGTTCATGTCAGTGGCCATCTACAGCATGCGACGCGTTTTAAACCACTACCGAGTACAAAGCAGAGCACCAGACTCTGCCATTGACAAAATGGCTCATTTGGCTGCATACAAAATTGATAAAACACTTTACATTTCATTTGAACACTCATAATAGTTTTTACATGTAGAACCAGTGGAATAAGAACATGTGTTGGAAAGGAAGGTGGGTTTTCTAGTGCAACACAGTACAGGCCCGAGACTTTATTGATTTAGAACTGATTTTTTAATCTCAGAAACTACAAAATTATACTTGAATACAAGATACGTTTCACCATAAACATGTATTTATATATTCTTCTCTCAGAGATAAAATGCAAGATTAATTAAATTTCCTGGGGTGCTCAGCACCCCTAAAAGAGATCAAACTTGTAAAGAAAGATCCCTTGAGTTAATAGACTACTTAAATGGAAGTAGATGAAAATATATCAAGAAAACACTTGAGTTAGATTTTAAAAAAGGGTTTCAAAGTATTAGCACATGTCAATAATCAAATAAGAGGTACAGATCTTTTTACAGGAAAGATAATTGCACTGTAAGACTTGTGTTCAAAGTTGTCTTTCAAGTATGGAGAGCATGTCTGTTTGGTGGGCATGGCAGTCATATTCGGTTCTGAAGTTGCTAAATTCTCCTACAGCAGCATAAAAACAAGCCTCAAAATCATCAAAAGGCTGAAAAAAACCCCAAAACAAAAGAAACATAAATATGGCTGTGCGTGAATTAAAAACAGTGAAAGTCATCATTAAATAACAGTGCATTCATAAAAAACTGACACTAGAGCCTCTATTAAGCAACCTTTTCAAGTGTCTAAATCTACAGTCTTAGCATCTGTTGAAACACAAAGCCCACCTAAGCTGGAAAAGTGATCCACAATGGACAATAAGGTTTTCCAGTGTAAGTCCTGATTCTTTAGTTTTGTATCTTGACAATGTGCCTCTGATTTTTTCCTGCCTGTATGTAACTGGAGTAAAACAGAATGCTGTTCTATTAACTCTGGTAACAATGAAGCAACAAGTATTATATCTTCAGAAGAGGTGGATTCTGACTTAATTGAAAAATGTTTTGACTTACAGACTCATTGGGAAAAAAAAGTTTTTAATTACTCCATAATTTAATTCCAAAACTAAGTACAGAAAATTGTTTTCTAGAATGCCACACAGCAGCAATAAAGCAGTTGGAATGGTTAGAAACATCATAATTTGCAGAAATACTGATCAAAGTTCTTAGGTCAGGTTAAAAATGTCCTGGTTTTCAACAGCACTGTGCTTCCAGTAGTTTTCAATGCACCACTTCTAAACCAAAGTATTGGCCTTTTTAAAAGATGACTATGTTGTATAAAATTAGACTAATATTATGCATATGTGTTTGAAAACACTGAGGCTTATCCAGGTTCTTGCAAGAGCCTTATCAATATGTATTACTATTTGATTGCAGACCTCTCCTTTGTGTGCTGAGAAAGTCACTTCTTATCAGCTGTATCTGCCTAGTGAGATGAAAAAGCTGTTCACTGCAAACAGGACTGTGATCTCCAAACTAATGTCACTTAAGCTGTACAGCTGCTGAATCATAGTCACTTCCACCAATACTGCCTTGAATCAGGTGTCACATGGCAACTATTTGAAAATCAGTGAAATCTTTACATTAAGATCCTCAGTATATATTTACCTCAGGCACGCTACTAGTCCGGCTGGCATTAATTTCTTGGACCTCTTGAACCTCATTCCCATTATAATGGTCAAAAGAAAAGATGAAACTGTAAAAGACAATCCAATATATTTATGTTCTCGCTTCTCTCAGTAGACCATTCAGGAACATGCAGAGCTATCAAGGGCATTGCTGTTTTCTTATGAACTGCAATTTAATAAAATGTTAGATGAGAGATAGAGTCTATAAAAACATTCTTGCTTTTCCAAAATACACCAGCATGATTTCTTTTAGCTACAAATAAGGTTTTCATGTGCAGCAAAATGCTAAATCCTATTCCATGGATACTAAGTTTGTCAGACAGTGAATTCTACTCACTCACATCTACATTCATGGGAATAAAAATAAGGTAGGCAGAATCTTCACCATAGCAGTGACATCTATGCTGAATTACAGGAATAGTGTCTCATAAATCCCACCACCCTAGATCATTGCAGCTGTTTTCTATTCAAGGAGCTAGAGCATTCAACTTTTTCTTCTGTTTTATTTTTAGAATATTAGCTCTTTATTTGCTGAGCCTTAAAGACTATACTGGAAGGTTTACCACTTATTTTTGCCACAGAATATGGCTATCAACATCTCCATATGACCACAAGTTCCCTTGTAACCTTTTGCTACAAGGGAACCATCCTTGCCTGGGACAAGAGGTGGGCAGCCCAAGAGGACAGCAAGTGCAGCACAAGCAGCAGAGAACAAACATCATGAAAAAAAACTTAATCTTCTTTCTGGAGTAGTTTTATCTAAAAATGGAGGCAACAGTGCACTCACCAGGCATGGGGATTTCATCTTCAACTATGGCTGCAGAGTGCTACATAAATGAGAAGATCGAGTAGAATACATAGAACTGCAAAGATAGCTACCTTCACTCAAGACCTGTCACCCGAAATGCTTCCTAGGAGTGGGCAGAGAGGTAGGACTTCTCATGGGCAGCTGGGCTTTATCACTCTCGCAGCCAAAGTAACGGCAGTTACACAGATCTTTTCTTTTTTTACGGAGCAGTTAAACCATCTGGCTAATTCTCTTCAAATTCCACTGTCTAGTCCTGTGGCCAGTCCTGCGTTCACAGGTGTCAAAAATCAGTTTTAAACTCACTTCAGCATTATAAAACAAACCCTGACAGTTAAAAGTATCTTACAGAACTCTACCAGCGATGTGCAGTCACTAAAGATACCCTGAAAAAACCCCAAGTATGCTCCATTATCTGTTGCTCTTATTTTCTAGTCCCATAGCCTTAATCCTCTCAGGAATGTCTGAAGAGTAGACTATTCCACAGCATGTGTGTTGCCAGAGTCCTGAGTATATTTACAGTTTATTATAAGCTACAAAGCATGTTCACTCTGTAATGTTCTTTTTTTCCCAGCGGCTAATATCTGGCTTTTCACAGGTTCCAGTGACTTTTTAAGAAGTTCAACTTTTAGACCTGATTTCAGAAAGTGCTATACATTCACTGTTTCACCTTAACCCACTCAAAGAAATTCAATAAATCAAGACAAATTCAATCCAGTGAATCCTATTCAGATTAGAATCAACTTGCACTGTGAATACTACTAACTCTTGCATACTGAGGTTTGAATTTCTACACCTACTTCAAACACATAAAATTGCATTAAAGTATTCAAGAAAGCAGAGAGTTAATTTCAGGTGAAGTAGGAAAACGCCTGAAATAATAATTCATACAACAACTAAGAGAATTTGCCTGAGGTATCCCTATGGTACATACTCTTTGTATGTAGTGATGCCAATTTACCCCTAAATAAATCAAGGGTGGACAAGGTTAAGGTGATGGAATACGGTTACCTTTAATGAAGGCCTTTCATAGTGCACAACATGCCAAGAATGTCTGCCAAAGATGCACACGTGACATAGAATAGTACAGCTTTTTATAAGTTTATCATATTAGCATAACTAACAAGAATCTCCAATTAGGAATACAGATGATGAGGGAATTGACAGGAACCTCCAATTAGCTCGTCCCTCTCCAAGATGGTACATGTTACCAGAAAGTTTTCAGGAAGGCATTAATTGTTATGAGAAAGAGGGTGTTGTGTCTTTCCTCACCAGCTGTTATGAGAAATATCTCTGGAAGACACCTGTTGTTTATGAGAGAATATATTGGGATGGTCTCTTGTCCTTGCCTAGTCTAGGCATAGCCCTCAGGAATTTGTTTGTCTAACAGGAAAAGTACTGAAGGCCTGAAGTTAAGAAACTATAACTATATAGTAACATACAAATATATATATATGTATGAAGAATAAAAGCAAAAATAATTTCAGCATCAGTAGGACCAATTACAAGAACCTTACTATCAAGGTCTTGTACTAAAATATTACCTAAATTACTGTAGGAGACTCATGCATAGGTGAAAAATACTGTTGATAATTATGGGTTTGGATGGGTAGGTTTTTTTAGATTTCCTAACCTTTTAAAGGTTTGGGTACTTGCTTCACTTTATGTTGTAATTTACTGTACTGGTTTCTAAGTTGAGTGGTCAGTTTCCTCCATGCACTTTATTTCCATCCTTCATTTGTGCTCTAGCTGCTTTTTGCACTTTGGCAGGTTAGGCATAAATGAAAATATTCTGGTTTTCCTCAAAAGCAATACACATTTACACTAAAAAGCAGTTAGAACATTTCTTTGTAAACTTCTAAACTAAGACTGCTTTAAAAAGTCTTTGTTCCTTTTAGTCTATATAAAAAGAACCTTCTAAGGCAGGTGTAGTGAACTCTATCTCATCTGTATTGCTGTAATTTCTACTAAATAAGTAATATACATTTCTCCAGTTGAGAAAGTCCTCACATGCCTTCAGCTACATGACAAGCAAAACAGACTATTTCAGATATCAGACATTCACAAGCACATTAATGTAAAATTTGTGTAAGTCCTTTCCAAACCAGGGAATTGGGAAACAGGCAACATATATTAAGTTTTAATTAGTCTCCTCTTTCACAAATTCTGTATCTAACTTAGTGACTTAATTGACCCATAGAAGTACAATACCATACGCTACTTAAAAGCATCTCACACTGAATGATTACAAATTTACATATATTTAAGGCTATGTCTTCATTAAAAAAAAAAGTTTTGGTTTTTTTTTAAACAGTAGGATAACTTAATCTGAGCAAGGTCATGGTGGCAAAACTGGAAATCCAATTTAAGGCCACCTAGGAGCAGATCAGGTCTGCTATTACCACTCTTACTAAAGAACTTGGTGGGAACACTTTGCTGACAATGCTACTCAACCTTTTTTTGAAATGGAAATTTTTATAACTGTGAGTGGTGCAAAGCATGTCAGCATGAACAGTATACCACAAATTCTAAATTCAGAAAAAACAATTGCCTACTCACACAATCTGGATTAAATGCACTTTAAATGCATTTCTATATGTGAAACCACAGCCTAAATCACCTTTGCTAAAACTGTGAGACAAGCTCCCAACAGCTCTTACTGCAAATCACTTATGCGAGGTTAAAGTCCCCCTTAGGGATTGTAGTTTTTTGGCTTCATGAGTGTTTCATGGCAAACTAGCTACTAAGAAATTATTGCATAGTTTGTATCCTGTCTTTCTTAGCAGCAAAGGAGAAACACTAAATCAAACTATTTGTTTCACTGGGGTCTGAGGATATGGTACATTATGCAACACTGGATCCCACACCTACTTTACTGTTCAAATTGCAAAATTGTAATCTGTAACACTAATGATTTTATTGCAGTACTATCTCATGTCTCTCAGCTGGATTTCACAACATGTGCAATGTTAGGTAACCATCTAATAAAAGGAGGTGCTGCCAGGTGGTAACACACACCTGCTGGCTTTGTGTGAATGATCCGTCTTACCTCGCAAATGGCTCCTGAACTTTGCCAGCAAAGTTGAAGTGTTGAACTCTATTTAAAACCCAACATTTAAACCAAAGCAACACACAAAATTCACTAAAAAAGATAATTTTACATGCAGTTCAAGATACTTTGTGTTTGTTTACTGTAGTAAAGCACTTACACAATGATATCTTCACATTTCTCGGATCACATGTAACGCAGTAAGCTCCATAACCAGCCACAGAGCCAAAGGTGAGTCCAGCAACTAAAGAGATTTTACTACCTGCAAGAAATCATTCAAGTGTTATTTCTCAATACAATATCTTTAAGTTTGATCTTTATGCAGCAGTTCTCTCTCTACACAGTATTATCCAAATATATTAAAAATAGAACTGATTTTGCCACAGTCCAGCTACCTTACCCAGTGTGAATAGAGAGATAATATTTCTGTAACTGGGTCATTCTAATGCATGGCATTAGAGGCAAGGTCAACTAAGTTAGAGGCAGATGATCAAGATCCAGTAATACTTGCAACTTGGGAAAAATAACCTTTGAAGCACAAACCTAAATTTGGTTATTTTCTCTATTGTACTTTAGAAGGTTTTTTATAATTTCTCTGAAGAGTCTGTTCATTTTAACTACATCTTACAGCACTTGGGAGTCTCAAAAAATGGTAGAAATCTGTCATTATATATAAAGAGCAAATTTGACTACATGTGTAGTCATAAGGCCCTTCAGTCTGACATCAGTCCTGGACAAAGAAATGCTATCACCATCACATTTAATTAAAAAGAATGAAAAACAATTAAATGGCAGTGAGGATGGAAACAGGGTTTCTAAAAGTAACTCAACATGTTCTTTCAGTGCGATTGCAATACTGTTTCATAAATCCCAGATATATCCCTAATATATTTAGCTTTCTGAACTGACATTTGTCTAGGTACCATATGATAAAAGCGTAGAATCTGCACAGCAGGCATTATTTGAATTAAGCTGATCCCCAAATATTTATAAATAAAGAATCCAGACCCCCTGATGTCATTTAGCTAGCAATCCTGTTATTTTTAATCAAGACTTTGCAAGAAAATGAAAATCATGACCAATAAAAGATAATCTAGATTTGCCACGAGGCCAGACCAACTATTAAAGAGTGAAGAGAACAGGTGAATGGGATAGTCAGTGAGTGCAGCTGGCTGCAAACAAAAATACAGCGTTTTCAGAAGTTCAGATGTGAAGCCGTGTCTCCGAGAGCGAAGCATGCGCACACTACAAAGGGAAGCAGTGACCCTAAATCACAAGACTCGTGATAATGGCCACAGGGAAGGAGACGGATGCGCAGCTGGGGCTCTGTGGGAGAGCTGCCGGTGACCCGCCTGGAGCTCCCGCCTGCCCGTCCTCGGTACCGCTGCGACCTCTGCCGGGTGCTGGGCTCGGGCACGGCGCTGCCAGCCGGGGCGCTGCAAAAATCCCTGCAATGCCTGACTGTGCTGGGGGGTACACTGCCGCCTCAAACCTGCCTCGTTATCTTACAGTGAAAAGGCACAGTTCTAACAGCACCAGGGAACTAACCACCAAATCACAGTATGCAAGTAAAGGGGTTCTTTCCAGCATGCATGTGGAAATGTCAGAATCAGGCCTGGATGTCTCTGTAGAAAACAAGCTTTAATCAAAGATCTACTGTGCTTAACACAGGAATGATTAAAAAGAGATGAGAAAGTCCAAAGTGCACTAAAGGTCAAAGATAATACGACAGCCCCTCTTTGCTCTGAAAACAAACTCACTTAAATGCTTAAGTTACCACTTAAGCTGACCCAAGTACATCTCATGGGACTCAGTCCATTTACAGCAGTGTAGGATGGATGTAAGATGCAGTTGTGTTAATTATAGAAAAGTTTTAATGTCTCGCATTGCACAGAGGAAATTCAAATGCTTCATTTCCAAATCCTGCTGTCCCAATATTTACCTTTACGAGTGTATGCTACAACACCTCCAACAACCAACAATGAAGCATATGCAAAACCAACCCAATCAACAGCCATGGTCCCAACTCTGGAAAAGAAAACACATTGCAACTGAAGGCAAACAAGTTCCTTCCTCCTCGTAAAAAAAAAAAAAAAATCATTCCTTAAAGAGTTCTAAATAAAAATACACTCTCCTAAGTTATGTTTGACTACTGTGTTAAAACATTCAGAAGGTGAAGGTGTGTCTGTTGGCTATTGTACCATCCTTTCACTAACTGCTGCCTTTCCTTACTCCCCAGTATCTAGCTATACTGTATTTCCATTAGGGGAATTTTTGGGATGTATGTGGCATGCATTTTTCCCAGTCACAAATACACGCATGCAAGCAGAAATCTTGACACCATCCAAAGCATGTTTTGTTGCACTAGTGTCATGTGGCTGATCTGGGCACACACCACAGACAAATACAGGTCTTCTGAGTGCTCAGCCCTTTCAACCACTCTGCACCTGGTGTATTTTGAGCAGAATGTAACAAACCCTCCACCAGGCAAAAATAGGAATTTTCAGAGTCTATTCAAAGTTTCCAGACAGAAACCTAGGCTGTTTTGGGAAACAGCAGCTTTATTCTCTCAGTGACTACGCTCCTTTTGCTTCACCCTCACCTTTTGATGCATTGTCTGAAGTTAGGCTTCTGTCCTGCAAAAAGCATTTAAGGTTCTGTTGTGATGCTGGTCCCACTTTCCCTGGCAGTGCTGTGTAAAGGCATGAGTTTCAATGCTCTGCAGTGATCTGCAGTCAGACAGCCCCTGCAGCACCACGGCCTCTCTCCCACCAGCCGGGGGGACACACCTTTCCCCTCCTTCTCCTAAATTAAGTGTACATTTAATTAAGCACATCCTTTTTTATACCTGAGCGGATATGTCCTTGACCACAGCGTTAAAGGGTGGCAGAAGAGTGCTCACTCAGCATTTCATGTCGAGACTTTAACATTAAAGTGAGCAACTCGCGGCGAGCCCCCTCCTCCCCAGGTTGTAACCCCCTCAAGACAAAAGGTGGATTTAGGGGCCGTGGCACCCCGGAGAACGAGGTCTGCAGAGGCCGGGGCCAGGGATACCCTGGCCTTTGATGTGCCCTGCCTTCGTGACCACCTCCCGCCCGGGCCCGCAGCCGGTGCCTCGCTTCCCACCGCCGCGGCGGAGCCCCCGGGAGAAGGCAGGTACCTGCGGAGGGCAGCCCCGCGCTCTGCCCTCTGCCTGCCGCCCGCTCACCCCCGCCGCGGCTCAGCGCCGCTGCCCCGCCGTACCTCGTCCGGCCGCGCCGCGCTCCGACGCGCCCGGGCC
>WBMZ01013879.1:0-79859 GCA_013400975.1 Atrichornis clamosus
GCCAGGCTCAAACCATGACAACAGCATAACAAGAAAATCCATTTTTATATGATGGCAGGGGTAAAGCCATGTGACACTCACTGGTGAAAATGAATATTTAAAGAAATAGTTTAGTCAGTTTTAGAATTGCAAATGTATTGAGATTTCTGTGTCAAAACAAGAGTTTAGAGGGAAGGCTTCAAGTAAAATAGCTGAATATATTAGGTAATTGTAGCAGACTTTTCACCTCTGTTTCAAATTACAACCAAAAAAGTCATTTCAATCTGAAGCTTGAAATACATTTTCTTTTCTTAGTCCACTTGTTCCAAGTGAACATTTGTCTACATTACACTTATTATTCTGAACAGAGAGGATCAAACTGACTTTGTTCCTGGATTACTTTTTAACTACAAGAAAACGTTTCCTCTAGGACAGGATGTGCTTTACCTCTTTGAATAGAACTCTTCACTTGTGAGTTATCATTAAATATGATCTTATAAAAAAATTGAAAAGACTGGAGGGTTGCAATGAAAGTTCAAAAGGAATAGGTGTCAATGTGGTTCAGTTTAACACGAGACAGTCTTATAGACAAGACCAAAATTGGTTTCAGGAGCATCTCTACAAACAGTAGGATTTTGATAGCTGAAAATAAGGGCGAAGAAGATCACAGACACATTGAGGAAATGTTCTACTTTCAAAAATGCCACAGAAAAAGGAACTTCCCATACAATAATATACAGAATTCCAGTAGTTTGGAACATTATAATGGTTTCCATCTCTTCTATATCCTCAGTTTGAATTTAGCTGGTGGTCAGCAATATTTTACTTGATGCAACACTTCCCTTTGCCCCAATTTTAGGTGTAATGTTAAGTGTACCAAAAAATAAACTAAACCACAGTGTGGCATTGCTGCTCACATATGCATAGCCTGTCAAAACATTTTGTTACTCTGAAATATTTCACTGACTAAAGCAACAGGTGAAAACTGTGTGCGCCACCTTTAACTTCTTTTTTGCTAGTTTTCTCATTTTAACCCCACACATTCTTGCAAAAGTTTCTTGTAGCATGTCTAAAGAAGGGCAATGATGCTGATGAATTTTCTGGAGCACAAGTCGTATGAGGAGCAGCTGAGGGAGCTGGGCCTGATTTGTCTGGAGAAAAGGAGGCTCAGGGGAGACCATACAGCTCCCTACAACTGCCTGAGAGGAGGTTATAGCTGAGTGGGGTTGGGCTCTTCTCCCAGGTAACAAGAGACAGGACAAGAGGGAATGGGCTCAAATTGTGTGAAGGGAAGTTTAGATATTAGGAAGCATTTCTTCACTGAAACAGTGGGTAGGCATTGGAATAGGCTGCCTGGAAAGTAGTGGAATCATCATCCCTGTAAGTGTTCAAAAGGCATGTGGATGGGGCACTTGGGAACATGGTCTAGCAGTGAACATGGTGGTGCTGCGTTAATGGTTGGACTCAGTGATCTTAGAGATCTTTCTCAAGCTTCAAGCTTCTATGATTCTATGTTTTAACTTCATATGTCATCTTCATGCCTAGAAAGGTCTGATATTCTGAAAAGATGCCTGCATACTCAGAAACAGAAATTACATACCTAATTTTAGTGTAAGGTAACAGTGCTAAAGAAATACATTTTAATTTGAGTAAGTAGAGAGTTAAGCTATAAAATCCAGAAGAATTTAAATTAATGTGAAAGTCCTGGGACAGAAATAGGAATTTGAATAGGAGTTAATAAGAAAAAATCAAAAGAGCATCAGAGAATTTCCAATGAAACTGGAAGGGTACTGAAGAATAATAGAAGTTCTGACTGCCATATACATGCCCCAAATATATAGAAATTTCAAAATAGAGTTCAAGAATCTTTAGATATGGCTATTTACAAGATGATCACAATAAGTCTTTCCCACATACACAATCTGTGTTTTGGATAATCACCCCTAGTTCATATATCTTCAGTAAATATTTTCATAGTACATTTGTTTGCTGGCTTAGATCAAATGATATCTTTATCTCTTGCTTTCATGTTCCTTAAATTAGGTCTCAGGTGAAAGCATGCTACTCTCCATTTCAGGATATACGTATTCTTGCACCAACACTGGGCTACCATGCCTTGTCAGGTCTTAATCTTTACACCAAGGGGTAATGGCAGTGCTGTGTGCTGAGAAAGGGACCTTGCACTGCCTGCTCAGTATGCCTCCTCTCTGAAGTGCAGATGCAACCATAGCTCCACAGAGGTGTGGTGAGAGTGTAATGAACACAGCTAAGAACAGCCATGCACAGAATATACCAAGGCCAGGGCAAACCTTTCGATTTCATTTGTGAGGCAGAGACAACTGAAGAGTTTTGACTGACTTTCTGTACAGAAGAAACGATACCAAGAACCAAATGTCAGAATTCTGTCTGACAAGACCTTCAGCTACAACCTAAGAATAATTAGTGCATATCCCTATATCTGCAGGAATTCAAGCTACTTACAAGAATATGCTGTCTTCCTTAAAGCAGGAAATAGCAAGCATTAGAAACATTAGGAATATTACAAGCTCAGTCTTATCCAAGGGATCCCAGTGCCACAGCTACTCAGCCACATTTAAAGGTCTGGCAAACACCACCCACAAACACACATAATCTCAGAAATGCAGGTTGAGAAAACAGAGAAGAGATGCTTAGTAAAGAGAAAAGATTCAAATGCATAGTGAGAAGGCTTCAAAATAAAAAAAAAAAATTTAATAATAATTGTGGTTTAGATATATCCTGAGATTAAGATGTCTTGTCTCTGATGAGAGGAATGGTGGAAAAATTAAAACACAAGTGGAGAAAAAAATCAAAATAAATTAGTCTGGGATTGTTGTCCAAGTTGGAAAATTAGGACCTTAGTGAGAATACAGAAATCTTAATACTCACCTCTGCTCCTCCATCTATAGAGTTACCAATTTTTTATAATCAACTCCATAAAACGGTCTGTAAATAAGAGGTTCTGAGATATGAGGGGCCTGTGGGTAGTAAAGTTCGAGCATGGGCTGTTGAATCTGTGCCAGCATATGAACATGGACACTTGGCTGAAAATGTGTACTCAAAGTGTATTTTCTGAGGATGCTTTAGACATCTGAAAAGTGACAGAGGACAGCGTGCAGTGCCCTTCTGTGTTATTTACCATAACCTAAAATCTAAACCTGACAAAAGTTTGGGTTTATGAGCTGTTTTAAATTTTCTAGCAACCCTGATAATGTAGAGAAATACTTCATAGCATTCTGAAAAACTCTTGCTAACTCTCTTGCTTTCCCCCAGCCTTCTTTTTAAATGCATTTATAGAATGTATAATATTTTATAAGCTTTTATAATCTTTTATAAGCTTTTATAATCTTTACTGCTCAAAAACTTCAGACGTGATTCTGCAGAATGGCTCATTTATATCATCAATTATTGTTCCTATTCTGAAATTTGCATTTTTAATGTTTTGTATCGAAAACTGCTTAATAAAAAAAATTAGCATAAACATTTCTATCTAAATTACTTAAACTTTCAGCCTTAACTAAAACTCATATATCAATAGCTAGTCATGAGTTATAAAGCTAAAATCTATAGGCAAAAGTGGATTTCTTACAGCTCCTTATGAATAAAAGTGCATAGGTTTACCAAAAATAACCAAAATATTACTGGGGGAACTCTGAATCAAGCTTCTTTCAACTACTAATACAACTAGGGCAGAAAAAACCCAGCTTTTGGATTTGTGATATTTGAGTAAGAATTTACAAATTTTAAATTTATACTAGGATAAGGCTGAAAAAATATTTTTCCCTGGAAAAAAACTAGAAACTAATAATTCCTGCTTCACTGTATTTTTCTTTGCAAATATTTAATTTTTTGTTAATGAAAAACCAAGACAGTACAAAAGGTGTTTTTCCAAAGTTCTATGTTTTGTTTGCAATGTTTGGCTAAAACTATTTTAGCCATCAGTAGTAGTACAAATATGTCTAAGGTGAAGGTATGTGTGTAGTTAATAGATTACTATAGCACTATCTTACTACTGTAGCTAGTAAAAGATGTGTGTTCTAGATGTTGATAAGAAAGTTTTAATCTGGAGATGATGACATAGTTTAACTCAAAGAAAAACAGTTTCAAACACATTGTGACACAGGCTGGTCTGAGAATTAAGCATGTGCTTACAAGATATCTTAAGCAGGGCCTGAGCTTTTAATATGGTGCCTGCTGTAGTCTTCTCCATCTTTTTAATTTCCTTAGAATACGATATGCCCACAAAAATTATTTTTTGTAGAACATTCATACATATTATCAATAACCACAAAGTAAAATATACTTGCAAATGAAAATGATGAAAGAAAAATTGTATTCCTCTACATGATTTGCCTTGGGACATGCTTATAGGATACTGGAATTTAGACTTCTATCACAATACTTTTTCGCAAGGCTGAGGAACAATATGAATATTAAGGATAGTATTTTCAGGTATGCTTTTTCACCTCTTTCTTTTCAGTGATAGAGCTAGGCCCAGATAAAGACCTGTGTTCATGCCCATAGGTGTGTGGACACTGTGATACTGGATGCCACAGTATCTAATAGTTTGACAGACATATGAAGCATTGAGATCATAAATATCCAGATACTGAGGTAGGCTATATGCACAGGGAAAGCTTAAGAGGATTGTTAAAATGAGACCTTGGTGCTTTAAGGCTGTTACAGTGCCAAAAGGATAATATAGGGCCTTTGCAGATGAAAAATCCCCCAGGTTCCTTTCTGGAGTTTGCCACTCCTAACTACCATGGCTCTGCAATCAGTTGGACTTAGGCGTTTATATAGGTAATATGAATATGAAAGCCTTTGGATAAGGCACCTTAGGAAATGCTGCACTATTAAACTATAACAGCTAGTGCCTTTCTCTCATTTTATCCGTAACATATTCCCAGAAATATGCAAAGTTTCAAGAAAAAGCTCCAAATAACCAAAAAGCAACAAAGTACAGCTATTCCAGTACTATATTTTGATGGAAAAAAATCACACATAAAGCAAATTGGTGTCAATATCCTTAACACGGATATTCACCATAATTCAGTAATGGAATCTGGTAATCTAAATATCGAATCTTGCCTTTTATTTGGTCTAAAGTCCATACTTGAAATAATCACATACCTAGCAAGTATACTAATATACACAAGTAATGTAGGGCGTAAAGGAAACCCAAACACATTCTGCCTGCAGTGATCTCTTGAGCTAATTTATTGTAAATGTCAACTGCAACTTCAGAGTGAAATAAAATTTTGAAAGCAAGCAGTATGTTCCACTTTATTTGTCTCAAGACACTTTACTTGTCTCAAGACACCGATTTTATATCAATCTTGCTTTACATTAATTTTGCTTGTCTACAGAAGGTGCCAGCACTTGGGACACCTTCTTATCTTCGTTGTAGCAAACAGACATACAGAAAACCCTCCCAAAAAACCCCAAACCAGATAAAAAAAACAAACCACACAAAACAAAACAAAAAAACCCACAAACAAACAAACAAGATCAGTTCCTTACTGGTTTCTCTGGTTTAAAGGGAAGACATGGATGACAGAGCTGGAACAGAATTGCAACTTCTTCCTCAAAATTCCACAGCAGTCATTATATTTTCTAACCTAAACCTGAAAAATCTGTATGAGCACTGAATATATATTTGCATCTGCCAGCAATCTTTGTTAAATAATTGTTCTAATTTTTCATTCCACAATCAGAGAGCAGGCTATAATCATTGTGCAACATCTATGATCATTGTGCAACAAATTAATTTTTTTTTTTACAGTCCAGAACAGCAAATAATTAAATATTTTTATCAGAGTTATAGTTAAAGCTGAGAGATGGAGCTATGCCCACCACAGATTGCTGAATGGATTGTATAGATTAAGCAATATGGACTTCTGAATGGGGATTTCACTCCTAGACGGAGTATTGTAAGTATCTGGAAAAGCACCAAGAAAGTTGTTTAGTCTGTGTCTGCTTGGGATTCAAGGTTTAGTCCAACAGGAATGCTTTGAAACTGTTTTGTGATTGGATGAGATGGAAAGGAGAACACATAATTAGGGCAACAAACATATAATTTATGGAAGAGGGAGAGAACCTATGAAGAAGCAGCCTGTACAAATGAGGATTCCAACAGCAAAAGGGATCAGAGAGTGATGAAGTTTTGCCAGATATGGTAGCAGGTAAAGTTAATTATTTTTAAATAGTCAGCAAATCTATATGCTAAAAAAAAATGAGTAATCTATACACCTGAGGTTTTAGTTTAGCAGTCCTCAGTAACATACTTAATCTATGTTAATCTCATTTGCTTAGTCAAATGCCTCAGGCTTTCACTTAATCCAAAATTCCAGTTAATCTAAAAGACTACGAGATAGCATCAGGGTGTGAAAAGCTTGGCAGGGATCTAGTTTAACATGATATGAGCTGCATACATTAATGAGTCAGCGTCAAACTTACTAGCTAGATAAAACCCGTAATACAGACAAATGGAAAATGAGTCGTGGATCTCCTTGTCAGTGCATTATCACAAATTACTGATTTAGCTCAGAATATAGTCAAATCATTTTGCAAACCAGAGAAATACAGTAGCTTCCTTGAAACTTGTATAGACTAAGAGAGATGTGTTAGAAAACACTCTCATCACACACACCCCATTGCAGTCCCCCGTTTAACAGTTTTTAATGCAAATATAGGGTATACTGTAATTATTGGAAGAAAAAACAAAGATAAGAAAAAATTCAGAACAGTTGCTTAGAAAAGCTGAAGGAAGATGAGGGAGGAAGTAGATTGTCCTCTGCATAGAGACCGTGGTGAACAAATATCAGAAAATGAGTGTGGTAGAAAAGGAATAGAGAAGCAATTAATTTTGTGGTACAACCTCAACATGACAGTAAAAGACTACATTACATACTATTATATGTAATAAATATGTAAAACCTACATAATAAAAACATAATAAAATAAAAACTTATATGGAGAGAAATCTGTGAGTGCCTTCTTTCCCCCTTTCCTCCTTACTCCTCCTGCCTGCACTTCTTAGATGATGTGGACCTATATCTTCCCCTGCAAAACAGCATCTCTAGGCTAGAACTCCTCTGCAGATGTTGTCAAAGTAGGATTTCTAGTAAAACAACTTTAGATAAAATGTCCCATCTGTTACTTGGAAGTCTATCTAAATCTTCAAGAAAAGAGGGGATCTTACCTGTAACTTTACAACAATCTGTACTTGAGATTCAGCAGAAACTGTGTGGCAAGTACAGATAAAGAGGTAAAAGAGAGACAGAGTGATCTTTTCTGGGTCTTTGTAAGCACCTCTAAGAGGTAATTAAGAATGTTACAATGCTTAAAGTGCTTTTGTAAAGGAGCTGTGTGAGAGCTGCTGCACTTTATTCTAATGTTCCTCCTGACTGAGAAGTAACTTGGTGTAGTATGTAAATAGAAATGCTTTGATGTGTGAGAAACACAGAAGAGGAGTTTGGGGATTTTTTCTTTTAACCAGGGCAATGCTAGACAAATATCATTCCTTCAAATTGCAAGTGTTATGGACAATTGTTACACCCTGGCCACTTAATATAGGGGCTAAACCAAGGTCTTTTCGTTCTGGGTAGACACAAAGGAGGAATACCAACCAGATATTCTCAAGAGGTAAAAATCACAATGGCAAACTGTAGAAAATCAAGGAACTTTGGCAAATGATTTACTACAACTTAAAACACTTATCACAGAGCCCATTCAACTTAGCAACCTTTAAATCCATTTGATGTTACATTCCATGTAAAGAGAGTTAGAGGAAGAAGAAGAGAGAAAAACAAAGACAGGAAAGATATAGAAAAACAGATGTGTAGCTACCAAATCCTGGGTTCCAGCAATGTAATGGCTAGAAAACTCCAAGATGAAGGCAGGGTTAAAGAACAACATGCTTGCCTTGTGGTCAGCCTTCTTAGAGCCTTGGCCCTTCATGGGTCTTTCTCCCAGGTGGGACTTTTGCTCGTTTGGCCACTCAGGGCTGGGTTAGGCCACCCTGGGAGGCTGCCTCCAGTGTGCCATGGTTGACAGACACTGCAGGGCAGGGGGCACAGGGGGCACACCACTGCCTCACCAGGGCAAGGCCTGACCCATCCCCTACCACACATATTCCAAGCATCCCAGGATGTCTCAAAACAGATTACTCTTTCCAATCTCTGACAACAATAGAAAGACATTTTGGATTGAGCATTTACAGCCCTGCTTTTACATGTAATCTGTTTTCTGCAGGAATAATGGCAGGGGTTTCCTAGGCCTAATTTTCCTTGGCAGCAATGGCTGCAGCCAAAGTGCTCCATGACTGTGACTACTGGCCTTGCTTCGAAGAAAGTCAAGCAGTGGCATAGCTGTTGCTGTGCGGGAGCATTGCCTGGCTGGAGCTGAGCTTTCAGGGAATAAAGCTTGGAGACCTGACAGTTAAAGAGCCTTTTCCTCCTGTTGACGGCAGATAGCACTGGCAGGGAGAAGTGGGGCAGGACATCTGCCAGAGCAGGGGCTGGCAAAGGGTGCTGACTCACAAAGCCTTATTCTTAAAGCATAGGCCTTGTTCCTTCCTGAAAATCTGTCCTCTGGTGGTGAAGATGTCATCACCGCAAGACCCTCACCAGAGCTCCTGCTGGATGACAGACACCAGGATATGGGGTAAGCTGTGGCCAGGAAGAAGCACTGGAGAATAGTCTGTCAAGTATTTTATCAATCTCAACTTCAGAAAACAATGTTGAAACAAGAATCATAATTTTCATCTTTTCCTGAGAGGCTTCCATTCCCATGTTAGAACATAAGCAGGCATTTACATATTAGCAGATGTATTCTTAATATTAACAGAATATCTAGATCATGGTATTCTGGCAGAAACACTGATTTATCTAAACATTGTGTTAACACGCTGGGTAAACTGGCTGGTTTGTAGCCTTCATACAGATGGCCTTTATTTCAAACTCAGGCTTCCTCAGGTCCTATTTTTCCTTGTAGTGGCCTTCTGCTCACCAAAATCCTGACCCAGTGGTGTGAAACTAGTCAAGCAGCAAAACACTGTTGTCTCTCCTATTGTAGCCAGTTCAGAACTATGGGATCCTCTGCTTCTGAGGTCATCCGTTTCTGCAATTTTTTTCTCTTCACGATAGGAAGGAATGGTAAAATTCAGACGAATACGATCTAAAATTATGAAAGAGATACTTCAGCAAATGTGAGATTGGGGACTGCATAGATGTTCCTGTGAAGGGTGAGATTATTCTGGGGCTTGTTTGAGTGGGAAAGGTTAGGATGACTTCTTTGAGCAAGGTAGGAAGAGAAACACCTATTCATCCACATTACCTCCAGGACCACTGCACAGATTAAAATGTTATAATTGTTGCTATATGGGGAATTAAACTAATTTTCACACCCCAGATGATTGACTATTGCTCATCACAAAATACTGGTCATTGCCACACCTGTGTGGGCCTAGTTTGTGTTCCTTTATTTTGTCTATCTCAACAAACTACATATCATTGAATGAAGTTTAGCAATTAATTTTGAAAAACATTTTTCAGATTATATGTTTCACTTCACCAACTGCAATGTAATAATCTATTATTTTTTCTCTTGTATACAATGCCTCAGAAATGCTCTCTTGCCTAGATAAATGGTTGTATTTGCATAACTGAAGTTTGAAAATGTGGCCTCTTGAGAATTTTAGAAGAATAATATGATGCAAAAGTAGATATCATGACATTTTTCAGTATTTTGCATAATAATTTCAGACACATTAATTTCTTATAATAATTGGTACTTAGTTAAAGTCTTTAAAAAAATATTCTTTACTTTCTTATGATTTATCATGCATATAAACAGTACCAGGAAGCTCTATCATATCTTCTAAGGAAAGTTTACTATCTGAAATGCTTCAATGATCTACGTTTTTGTAAATTAAATTAAAATTTGAAATTATTTTTATCACATCACAGAGTCACAATTTAACTCCTATTAAGCTAAATGAGTAAGCCTGAGAATCAGGCTTTTAGATAAAAGCGACCTTTATTATCACTGAAACGACAAAAAATATTTAAGATTTTTTAAGACAATTATATCATATTTGCTTTAGGAATAATGTACTTATAATGAAAACCACGTTATGTTAAATTACAAAAGAAAATGGAAATTAATTATTCAAGAAACATAAAGTAATTAGTAAAATCTTTCGAAAGTTTTTAAAGATATATTGCTTTCTGTTGGATTTTGTTTGCTAATACTTCAATAAAACTTTAGATCATATTGCTTTTAACTTCACCCATGCTACTTCAGTCACTCAGAAGGCAAAAGGCTCAGCAAGAGAGTACAAGCTCAGCAAATGGAACTTCCACTACTTTGCACACAGTATTTTTTCTAGTAAGAGTTTTCCACAAACAGTACAATCTACATCTACTATGTTCATATGCTAGAATTAAACAAGGTGCAAAGTTCTAGCAAAAACTGTAAACGTGCAAAGATGCCACATAATTTTTGTGAGTTTTTATGTGGCATACTGAGATCAGTAAGATTCCTTCTATTACGTTACTTTTCATTTCTAAAAGCATTTTTTGAAACATATGTATTTACACTTATACATTATATTCATGTCTTATGATGTGGAAGAACAAAGGATTCACAATGAGAGTTATGATGATTACTTAGAAACATCACCAACTCTCTTTCAGATGAGGCCTTGTGATTTTCTCTGGTGATTGTAGAAAATTATTTCAGTCAGCTGAAAGTTTCCATTCTCTTCACTGAAGAAACCAACCCTAGTGGTTTTTGGGGTGCGCATTTATTACTGCATTTTTCTTCTGCAGGAAAAAGGAGTCTTAGGTTATCGAGTCACTTCCACTTGCCGCGCTGTATTTGTCCCTTAGCACAGACATGTAAGTCCACTGTGGTTTGCAAGGCTTCCTGGATTTGGCACAGTCTTCACCATCTCAAAAATTTTAATGCCTCACTAAACAAAGCATTCGTGAGCTGGTGCAAAAAGACTTTGAGAGGTAGCAGTTCTGCTCTTCCCAGACTAATGGATAGATTTGGATCATTGCTGCTTACATCTCAGGCACTCCTAGCTCTGAATATGTAGATAAAAATCTTGCATCCTCTGGGAAATAGCTCTTTGAGTCTGATTTATATATGGAATAAGTGTGTTAATTGATCAAAAGTTAATCTCCATGAAAACTAAGAGCTAGAAGAACACCAACAGGCAGAAAATACACAAATGTCACCCTGATGTGGAGATTTGTTCAGTAATGCCAAGTGGAATTTACCAGCAGAAAGTGGGAGATCCTACCTTTGAAACAGAAGTCAGTTCATAGAGAAGAGGTTTGCCAGCCTGAAGGAGGGTCACCAGCAGCACAACAACTACCAATGGTCCTCTGTTTGCCCACATAATGCTATGTTAATTTCAATTTTCACTTTTTACCATCACTTTGCATGAAAGAACTATTTTGAAAATTTGCAAAATTTGCTAGAGAGGGTTGCATAAAAATGGTCTGACAAAAAGAATTTATTTGTAACTGTCAAGCAAGAAAATGTAATTATAAATGCAGTTTGAGACATAACCAATCTCCTTCATGCCTCAGCAGAGGAAAGTAAACCATGATCTTTAAGCGTCTGGCAGGCTCCTGTTACATTAACAATCGTAAGACAGTGCTGATGTGCTTTACACATATGAAGGAAAACTAGGTATTTTGAAGCAAAGCGAGGTGTATAAACCTTATTTAATAAGGCCATTGCAGAGTGAATGGTATCAAGAAACTGCTGACTGCAACCCTAGTCCGTATGATCAGAAAATGCTGAAATTAAAACAGCCATTGTGGAGACAGTGATTTTCTGTGTCTATTATTATCTTACAAGATGATTTAATTTAAAAAATGAGAGTACTTGTAATTAAAACAAGTTATAAAAATAAAAGTATGAGAAGTATAATGCATTAACCAAATCACTAAAGGCTGATCATTATACAATGCTCAGAAACAGTATAAGCAAGCCAGATTTTTATCGTCCATTACAGTTCACCTCCTTGAAAGACAGAGATGATGAAACAACACTATATGCTTTATATATTATTAATGGAATAAAAAGACTCTTCTCATATTTTGCTACAAGATTAAGGTCACAGTTTAATAAATTGATTACCTTGTATAATACCCTTCTGTGTATCATTTTACATTCAAATTTGTTAGTATACGGGTCAAAGAGAAGTATGTTTCACAACATATTTTATATACATATATTTAAAAATTAAAAGTTCAAAAATAAAATTGCAACAAAAGCATCAACAAATATTGTTAGACATTGTTTCAACATCATTTTAGTCAAGTCAATTCCCAGAGTGCTAATCTACATGCAGTACAAGAAAAGAAAATATTTCATTTTCCAGGGCATGAAAAAGATGCATTAGGTAGGGTGAAAGGCAGTTTAGATTAGGACAAAAGGAATACGAGTCATGTCAAGAGACAATGTCTTCTGTGTTTACATTCTTGCCTCACACTGACTTGGCTGACGAACAAGGGCAGGTCAGGTTGGTAAAGGGAATTGTAAGGCGTTTCATTGCGACATACGTGTCTTTCATTGGCAGCTACCATAGCAGCTGCCTTCACTGAGCCACCTCCTGAGTAACTCTGTGCTGTCCTGGGAATGGCCCCTCTGCCAGGGATGACCAGTGGCCAGAACATTGTTGTCCTGGACTAGCAGAAATCACATTGCAGGTCTTTCTGGAAAGAAGTGCAGGTAGCCACACTTTCACAGACTTCGTGGTGATTAGGGATGGAGTTCACAATTCAAGGACTGTTCTTTGTACTCTGAAAACCTAAAGTGAGAATGTATTGTTAGGCAAAACACATACCTAGCTGTCCACTTGAGTCTGGTGTTCAAATAGGGATGGGGTACAGACAATACACATAGTAAATCTGTAAGAACAAGATCTGGCAGTGTTGCCTCACAATACTTTAGGCTCAATGCTGATATTGTAACCCCTGTGTCCTCAAAGCCAGGACCATAGATACCAAAGAAAGGGACTTGAGTTAAAAAAAAATTAACACAAAATAATAAATTGGGAATTCTGGTTAAAATTTCAGCTCCCTGAAAGTTCCCAAATTAGACTATATTAAAGTAAATGCTAGCTCAGAGCTTTTTGTTTCACTTTCACATGGAGAAAGCTTTTTGTTTTTACTGTGTTCTGGAGGGAATTAATGGCCTAAGTTTTCAATGGGGAGAGGAATTGCAGGCAAAGCCAGACCTCCTTCCTTAAAAATTAAAAGTAAAGTTTTTGTCTTACAATCAAAGATGCAAGGTTGAAAGTCTAGTATGTCTTGCAAACAAATGGCAAGTTCCAGGGGTTTCAAAATGTATTTTTAGAAGAAACATATGCTAATCAAGATATGTCCTACATAATTGAAACAGCATGATTCACAAGGGAATTCCATTAGCCTCAAAGATGAATAGTGCTGCAACTCCTGGGAGATTCAATAAAATAGGTGATTTTCAAAAAAAACAACTGCCTTCTCCTAGTTAATCCCCATGGGCTTCCAAGCGGGTTGTTTTTATTTTTGTTCTTCCATTACTATTTTGCTGTCACAGAGAAGGTAGATTGCCATTTAGGAAAAAAGCAGCATTACTCTCTATTCCGCTTGGAATGGACAGACAGATCATTAATGCTCTATAATAGCATGTTGAGCATGTCCTGTCTTCAGCAACACAGACAGGTGAGCAACTCATCATCCAAAGGGGACTAGACAGGTAGAGGGTCACAAAATGCACAAAATAAACTCAGCAGATTTACTAGAATAAAAGTAGATATCAATTTGTAGGTAATTTGGATTACTATGCCTGCATAAAATAATTTCTGATATCGCTGAACAATGATAAATAGGAAAAAAAAGTGAAAATGTAGCATATTAAGATTAATTTTGTTCAGACTCCACTGTAAAAAGAGCAATGATTGCTGATTAATGTGATGCAAAAGCTATTGTATTAATACATGATAACAGTTATGAGTGACATTTCAAAATATTATTTCTGCTTTTTTCTTCCATATTAGAGGCTATTTTTAGAAAATGGAAATGAAATCGAAAGGAACAACTGGCAGAAAAAATTCAGCTTTGTGCCAGACTTTATACAGCCTGTGAGGTTTTTTTTAAACAGGGAAGCCAAGGGGCAAAGCCACTGCTGACAACCTGGAGGCTTCATTTAAATCCTAAATCAGCCTCTGTGACAGGAACAAATTCTGAGATACCAGAGCAAATTCACTCCTGGAAAAGTTTCACAGAAGAGCCTCGAGGCTCTTGTGATATTTAATTCCTGCACCTGAACTGTGAGTAAGGACACATGAAGGCTATTCAGGAATGACTGGGAGTAGGACGAAGTCACTGTGTCTTCACTGTGAGGTCTTAAGCCAAACTGACTGACTGTCCATAATGCCTTTACCTCCCAGAGCTCACTAAGACCAAGCTGGAGAATATTAATAACCCCTAGCTTTCTCAAGCACACCCCTGTGCCATAGCAGAGAGGACTTGATCTCAAGGTTCTTGTTGGCATGAGAGGCTGGTGGAGTTGGTCCTTGGCTGCTTGCTGGGCTTTGGGCCAGGATCATCCAGTGAAGGAATGCTACAGCCAAAGCCAGTTTGCCTTCTGACAGCAAGAAATTAGCATGTGCCCATAGACCGTTAGCTCATTAATCCCATTTCCTTAGCACTAATTGAAGAATTCCTCTATTCTTAGAGAGTAAGGTAGCTTTCCTTTGTTTCTATTAGGGAACTAACAAGGCCTTTCCTTTTAAAATAATTAGTACGACCTACACAAATGATTTAAAATCTTCACATGGCAGCTTATTCAAATGTATGTGGACATTTTTTCATGAAAAGTTTGCAGCTGGAACCCAAACCAAAACCAATTTGCTAATGGTAGCCACTTTTCCCTGTGGTTGTTCTTCAGTTCTCTGTGATTTGCATCTTTCCATCTCTACCCAGCCTATATTATATTTTTAATTTAGAGGTGGACAGCCATACTACTTCCTTTTTCTCTCCTGTTTTTACTGGCAGTCAAAAGACTGCAGAATAAAACTTGTACATTTTGCTTACTAAGTGTCAAAAATGATAATTTACTCTGTTCCTGCTCTTCACCTGAGTTATATCTCAGTGTTACACATATGTTTTCTTGTTCACTGACTCCAAACAACTTCTCACTAACACACATTTTCAGTAATACTCAATTGCAACTGGCTTTAGTATATCTCATCCCTACTGGTCTTCATCTTTGTGTTTTCAGCTCCTCAGTGCCGTTTCACACTGGTGTGGACTTCAAAAGATGTGCTTCAGAATTAACTATTAAAAATAAATACTACATGTTAGACCTAAAACTAAATGGACCTTACAATAGTAAAATGTAACAAATACACTAAGTATTCCCATCCTTTATAACCTGGTTATTTCACTTGGAGATATTTTTGATACAACATATTACTAATAAAATATGTTTTGAAAGTATTTTTCATTTTCCCATTCAAAAATCATTTCAAGCAACATTAATAACAAAGGAGAATGACAAAATCATTCCATGTGAACAGTTACTAAAAGTGTAGAACCAAGAGAAGATGCTTTCTTATTGCATTTAAACTTGTAAGGACAATAAAATTTATTGGTGAAATGCAACCACATTGCAATATGCTAGAGCTCTATGGTTTGAAGAACCTTACCCAAGAATCGGGCTGAAATTAATAAACACAAGCTAGTTTACACAACATAACTTCTAACCCTCTGTGTTAGTAGGGGCTGAAATATTCGTAAAACAGTGGAAATCACCAATTTTATTGGTTTTATTTTGGTAACATGAATTTTTTCTCACAGTACTATTTTCCTTATTATTGTGGTGTGATTGAAGATTGGTTTGGGAAATTTTGGATTAAAAGTCTGTTGAAAAGTTAGCCCCATGAGCTGCTGATAATAGCAACTGTTGCTCTGTTTTCTTGTGCACTGAAATAAAGGATGGAGTTTCCTGCTGCAGATTATGTAAAGTCCAATCATTGTTAATCAAAGGAGGCTCCTTTCCCTGATATCTGGATTGAGATCTGATCAAAATATTTCAGAGAGTTACTAAGATTGGACACAGTTTTAATGACAGTCATTTTTGGCACATTTCCTCAGGGGCTCCTGAAAATGTTAATCTTCATGGAATAAAGTCTGCAAAGGTTGGAGAGCTCACAGCTCACTCAGAGTGTTGCAGCTCCCTGGCCCTGTGCAGCTCCCCTGAGCCCCATCAGCTTCCAGCTCATATGGGAAAGCCACAGAGCACCAAGGGGGCTTGCACCTGGGCTGCTTTTTCCCATAGAAAAGGCCACATATACCAGCTCCTCAATAGTAATACTGATAACCACCATGACAATATATTTATGTATTTATGTATTAAGAAATGTGTATATATATACCTATATATAAAAATATATATATTTATATGAATATATATTTACAGTAACTTTTCTATAAGAGGAAGTATTGGCTGGTTTTCTCCATATTTGTACAGACAATAGGTATCTTACAACCCAGCACTAGGAAACTATGTGTGCTACTTCTCACTCTTACATACATGAATATCACAGGAAGGGCAAAGCTGTGCCAGAGTACTCTGAATTTAATCTATTGATTTTTCAGGAATTCTTCAGCTGTAACACAGCTGAAAACACAATTCTAAACCAGGGTTTTTCCTTTCGGTTTTAGTTACTGCAATCAGAACATATATTTGTGATAATGGTAACTCAAGAAAAATAGAATCACATGACACTGTTTTTAAGTTGAGACAGCATACTTTAGGGTACGGTAAAACTTTTATGACTTTCCTGTATAAGAAATACTGTACACAAACAGTGTAATTATGCAAATCAAACTATACAGTTAGGATGATGTCTAACATCACTTTAACCTTACTGTTAAATAATGAACTGTAAGGGTGATTCTTGGATATAGATAAAGAAAAATGACTTCTAGAGTATGGATTCATTTGGCCAATTATTGAAACAGTTATTGAATAATTTAAATGCATACTGCCAATTCCTATTCTATTTTAAATAATTTGCTAAAATTAATTTCATCTGGAGGTATATTTTTCTGTTGATAAAGATTTTTTACTACTTCACCTTTTTCTTGTTTTGTTCAGTTTTCTCTTTTCTCTTAGTATATTCATATTCATGATACTTTCATTTAATATATACCTCTCCTTTCAAATATTTCAACTTCAGACACTGTATTATAACAGCAGAATATAACACCACGGATTGGTGATATGCTGTGTATATTGACATACAATAAAAAACTTCATTCAAACTAACAGAGCTTTATTGACAACACATTTTTTAATTGAACAAGAGGCTCAGAAGCATATTTTTCTTTTTATCTGACATTCCAATGAGTGGCTTCTAGAACATTTTAAAAAATAGCATTACCAGGTAAATGAAGGCATAAAGGCTACAAGAGACAGCAGTACAGGGACTCTACAGAGAGAAAAGAGTTCAGTCTCTGAGGACAGAATACACATTTAAACACATCACCTTTTCTCACTGAAGAATTTTAAACTTGCTTTTTTTCTCCTTGCCTTGTTTTTCTGCCCATGGTATGTTCTCAACTTACGCAATATTTCTGGATTAGTCATATATTTATTTTCCCATTTGTATTCTTTTTTATTCCTGAAAGATAATCAAGATCAAAGAAGGTTCAGACTCAATTTTGTATCCTCTCTATATAGTACATTTTCATTATATCATGAATGTGCCTTGCTAATTTACAAATTTTAAATGAAAAAATATTTTTAAAGCTGAGATTACTCATGGAAACAGTTTGGAAGTTTTTTGTTTGTTTCTTTCTTTCCTTGTTTGTTTTTCCTGGGGTTTTTTTTTCCTCACCAGGAATTTCCTCTAGTAAAAAACATGCTCAAACACATATTCAAATCTGAATGCATTTCAAATTCCCATTGAGAAAAAAAGCAAAAACATGGAGGTGTTTCTGCTTTCACATGAATGACAATTACCTTAATGATTTCCACATTCATTTTTGCATATACCAGTGTTATCCTGCGAAAACTGGGAGCTCCCAAAGATGTGCTCTCTCACCCTTGTGTTTCGTAGTTCTGCCTGTCTGACAAGTCTGCACGTACCTTATTATGTATAGATGGCTGACAATTAGAAAACTGCTTGGAAATGTAGGAGATGTGTCTTACAAACCTGTAGTCGTCACTTCTAAGAGGTACTTGCACATGTATTGAAACTGGAGGCAGCTGGGTAATATAAGCACATAGTAGTTAGCCTAAACAGTACTTCAGGGCCTAACTTCCACCAGTTTAAGTCTCTAAATATCTTTCAGGATCTGGGCTTTAAACACTCAAATTTTTTTTTTTTGTTTCCTTTCTTAAAAGTCTCAGTTGGATGACTACTGTGAGATCAAGTTTTCTGTCCTTGCAAGCAATAAATACTCTATATTTTTAATAGGCTTTACTGTGTTCAGTAATTTGCTAGAGGATTTACGTTAGCTTCTACCTTTCTAAAATTCTAATATTAAATATACTCTTTGAGTGGTCTATATGTGCCATGTTGGACCTGCTTTTCCTTCTGGAAAAGTGAATTTAAGAACCTTAGTTGGCTTTATTAGATGCTAGAACAGTTCTAGAGTAATGTGTATGTACAGCAGGCCAAAGGGATGATGCCTCCACAGTGTATTACCACAGAGCATGTATTCTCTGCCTAATGGCACTATAATAAATGTCCTGCAAATAGGACACCAGCATATGAAATAAATTTCTATATGTTTGCCTGCATTTATGTTACTGTGTTTTGATATCAATGATGTTTTCTCATTGCCGTATTGTAAGATATTTTATAATATGATATGATTAAAGATTCTAATTTAAAATTGCCATGAGAATTGATTGACTTTATCTGTTACTTGGACAAACTTTCCTTAAAAGGTGTAAGAAGCATTTATGTTTCCCCTTTATACTGTTTGTTTCCATGATGAATCACTTAATGAAAAAACAGCATTAGCCCTGAAATAGAAGAAAGGCAGGCCTTTTCCTATTCAGGATAAGGTACAGGCAGAATCACAGCAATACAAGAAGACCATCATGCCTGGGAAACAGCTTCAGGGCAAAAGAAATGGGTGGAGAGAGGAGGAAGGAAAGAAATGAACTGGCGTGGCTCTAGGGTTTTTGTTTGGGCTTTTTTAACTGTTTCATTTAATTCTATCACAAAAGCAAATTATGACTGAAAAATCTTCCCAAAAATCTACTGCTGTCTAAACACTGTTGGGAACAATGTTGAAAGTGAGCACTTTTGAGTTTCAATAAGGCTTTCCAATGAAGAGAATGATATTGGATCTGATACCTTATAAGGGGAGCTACTACACAGCTAGGAAAATAATTTGAAGTCTATTACAGAACAAGACAGCAATTGTTTGTGGGAATATGAAAGTACTGGCAGTAATAAAAAAACAACCCAAGCCAAACAGAACAGGGAAAACAGTCATTCAAAAAAGAAACAAGGAAATTTACATATATTAAAAAAATATGTGCAAATGTCAGAAATCAGCTGGTCAGTTTAGAAAAGATAGGTAGTAATTCAATTTGTACCCTGATACTTGAGAAACCAGAATGAGAAAATTAATTAACAATTTATCTGTTACAATTAAGTCAACTTAAGCTGGAAACAATTTCATTTGGCAGGAAAGAATGAACAAATATTTTATTGAGAGCTCTGGAGAGGATTGTATTCTGGGAAACAGAGACACTACAACAAGTAGCAAAGGCTTTGGGCTTAGTTATGACTTTAATTACACCAATATGAATAAGACTAATCTTTCTAATGAGTTTTTCAGTGCAAAAGTCACATCACAAAAAAGTCATTTAACCTTCAAGGTCTACCTGGAAGAGGTCAACAGTGAGTAAATAAAATTACTTACACTTATAAATTATGCTACTTAGAAGAATCACTATGGAATTTAGAATAAAGAATAAAGGCAATTTATTATTCCCAAATGGCATCAGAGAAACTAAATTCCCTATCAGAAAAAAATAAAAGGAATTTTTAGATACTATTTACACTCTTTCCATGCTCACATAATATATTTCTCATTATGGCCTTGATTATGGTGTGTTAACTTACATAAATCAAAAAATTATATCCACAGTGAATGTGATCGAAGTAAAATTAAGATGGTGTTTCTCCTATATATATTTTTTTTTATTAGAAACTTCCAAAACAGCCTGAAGTGATATGGCTCAGGATGATTTTCTAGGTAATATAGCATAAACTCCATAGATAGCACAGATAGAGATCTCACAACTATATTAAAAAGAGGGAAATTTTGACTGTTGTTGTCCATGCCCTCTGAGATGCTTTCGGAAATATGATGTATGCAGGGAATTGTAGGGTTTGAGGGGTTTATCATCAAAAGGAGACTTCATCTTCATAATACATGAGACCTATACAACTCTACCTTCATTGTTTTAAACTCTGAAAATAGTCTGGGTGTCACAACTTTATGACATGTTGCCATTGTCTTTTTTTTTTTCCCAGCCTCATCAATTATTTTTTTCACATTTGTTTTTTCCTGTGAGGTCTTGTATCCGGGCCATATTGCCAAAGGCTACTAGACTGTAACATGCCCTGCATAAGAATTTCAAAAGCATTGCACTCCATTGGAAAACATGAAAGAGTCCTTCATGTTCTTTGGAATAATAAATCAAAACAAAGGCAAAAGATCATGTTTCTCTCTCCCATGCTACTTTGAACACATGCTCAAAATGCTTACAAACTGAAATCCTGCTCCCCATAGCAGCCACAACAAAGAGCTGTAGCAGAACATTTAGAGAACTGATGCAGAAACATCAGTTTATCAATTTTCTTCATTTGCCATAGGTTTGCAAGTCCAGCCCTTGTGACTACATTATTCAATGAGTAATTTCAAAGATAAATTTTACAGGTTTCATTGGATACATTCATAAACCGGAAGTGAAAGTAATAAATGCAAATAATGTATTCATGTTCATAGTAACTAGAGGTACATTCTCATTTTTAATTGCTGTCCAATCTACAGAAGCACTTTAAGCATGTACTTACTTGATTACTGTATTAAAGTTTTAAAATTAATGGCCCCATTAGGATTTTTACCATTTACTTCAAAGGGAACGAGATTAGGATTTGTACAGGTTTGGCTAGTGGTGCTGCTTATTATTAAAAACCTTCTTTCATGTTACATAAAACTTTGCTAGACTTTAACCATTTAGGCTGAAATTCCATATGCTTCATAGCTGCCTCAGGCTGAATTCTTCTGTAAAAATCCAAACAAAACTATTTAGCTCTTTTCAAGAGTGAGGACTGACTTGGCAAGGGCACTGGGACAGGTAAACCAGGGACTGTGAGTGGGACTAGGAATGTCTGGAAGAGAAAACTCAGACTGGTAGTGGCCAAAGTAATCTTGGACGACAAGGAAAAGCTAAGAGAGAGAGTCAAGAAATATATTTTTAAAAAGGACAAGCCTGAGGAGTTGGAGATAAAATATTATGGATAGGACAATATGGTACAAGAAACCATGGGTGGGAAAAATGCAGAACTGGAAAGAGACATTGGCTTAGAAAAGGGACTATAATGCTGGAACAATCTGTGCCTTTGCAGCACCACCTTCTCTGGAGCTTGGAACAGAGCCCTGAGCTCCGTAAATTCATTGTTCATTCCTCCTGTGGGCAAACAGCCATAAAAGCCACTAGCAAAATAGCTCATTCTGCTCTATGACTTGCCCATGCAGAGATTTCATTAGATTTGATAAGCATAAAATCTGTTTTTTATTTCATTGGCTTAAATAAGGGATATAAATATTTCAACTTGGGTGACCCATACATACATGTCAATAGGAAACCACATGACAGAACTGCATTTTCCCCAATTTCTTTTTCAAAAAATTTTCACTGCCCTCCTGACTTCCTTCATAAAAAGAACATTATTCCATCTGTGAAATATCAGATTTAGGGTCAGATCTGGAAACTGTTCCCTTTTGATCATGGAATTCCTGCTTTTAGCTAAACTTTTTCTGGTGAGGAAGACGAATTATATATTTATGAGAGACCAACAATAAACCAAATAAAAGCACTTTTTTTGCAAACCAAACAGGAAATCTCAGGAAAAGAACAGAGAACTGAAATATTATACCTAGAAGTTCCTACATGACTTTGAAGAAAACTGTGTGTTATTTATTGGCTTCCTACTTGCATGCTATCTTCTCTATTACAGAGGGTGAGGGAGACTGCAGAGAAAAGCAGAATAAAAAAGAGGAACAACAGCAAGGACCTGGGAGCACAAACCACTATTAAAGATCAGCGAATGGACGGGAATGTCACTAAGATAATGGACAGAGAAAACACCTAGAGACCAGCAGGGACTGTGTCATTTACTGCATGATTGACTGGCAGACAGCCAGATCCTGTCTTTAGGGACACAGTGGAGAAGCAAGTGTGGCTTCTTTTCCTTCTATTCTCTTCTAATCCTTTTTAACGTTATTGTAATAACTAATCCCAAAATAACTAGGGATTTGATATGGTTGTTTTGATAGGCTTAAGTTGGTTAGAATTAATTTTATTTTTACTTTCAAAATCTTGAGTTGTTCACCACAAGCAAAAGGTCTAAGAAGTTGGCTGAAAGGTAAACAAATCTGGGGTTCTGACATGATGATGAAACAGTCATTTCAAGGGCAATTAGTGATCTTCCATTCCTTGACTCCTAAACAGATTCCATAAGAGGAAGCTTGATATGTCTTCTCTCTCTCTGACAAACAGTACCATCCCATGTAGTCCCTGCTCCCTGTTCTGTGGATCATGTGTGGTTGCAGTGCTGAAGCTGCATTGCTTTTCTCCCCCTCCAGCTGGACCATTTATTCTTCTGAGAACCCAATGTCTGAGGCTCAATGAAATGTAAATTAAATCATTGGAAGCCAGGGTTTTGAACTTGTGCCTTGTGGGATTGAGCTTGTATCCTGGAGGGCTGTACATCAGTGCTATGAGTCAAGTGCTGAAGAACTCTTGTTTAATATGTCATACTAATGGAAATGTTTGGCCTTAAGCTCCTTTTATTCAGCTTCCCTTTTCCAAAAGTAACTTTTAAGAAGAAATTTGTAAGTTTTTGTGAATCTCATGTGACTTTGATTTCATGGAAGCTTCCCACAATGAAAGGAAAGGGAATGTGTAAGTTTTCTAATTGTTTACATAGTGTGCAATGGATAGAGCAGGCAGCTACACAGGGAAGAGTAGAGAATAATACCTGAAACAGTGGTACAACATGTGATAAGAACTTTACCTGCACTGCTTATAGGAAGGTCCTGCTGAAAAATAGCATATTAATGTGATTGGTGCTTGCATATCATAATGAATGAAGTCAAAGAAAATTCATTTTGTGAAAGGAAACTAACTCTGATATGTTTAATATTGTAGTAAAATTATGTGAGTTTGAAGTACTTTTCTTGAATAGCATATTTTAAAATAAAAGCTGCGCCTCCATAATCTCCATGCAGATTTAATACAATATGACAAAAATAAGAAACTATTTAAATATACCAAATGTTAATGATTGAAGAACTATTTTCCTTACCTTGAAAAGTTACAAATTTTCTTTCATATACAGTACCTGCAGATTGACAAAGGGAAAAAGCAGCCCTCTATTTATTTTTTTTCCATATAAATGCTATAAATTATCATTTAATATGTTTCTTGCTAAAAATGAACAAAATAATTTTACCATTTAAAAAAGAGAAAATTTTATGTTTGAAATCCTCGGTTTCTTTACAAGTAACTGTTTGCTATTTTATACAAACGCAGAAATCTCCAAAAAGCTGTTGTTCTATTTGCCATTAACTGTGTTCTCTAGATTAGAAGGAAAAAAAATCTGCCAGAGAGAAAGCAGTGTTAAAAACCTCTGGTCCCAGCGACAACTATTACTGAGGTTCTTTTCGTTCACCTAAGTGGGAACAGGAAAAAAATAATGAGCAGAAGACTCTTCTAGAGCTAAGTGTTCTCGTTAAAAATCCCAATACCACCACTGATTGACTGGCTAAGTGATCCTGACCAACTCCATTTTCTTCTTCTGCCTAGAATTGCCTTGGAAATAGTAATACTAACGTGTTTCATACAGCATTCTAAGGTCTCAAGATGAAAAATATTAGAAGAGCTATGCTTTCCTAAAAGCGGTCACTGAAATGGTCAGATGTAATTAAAATGCTCCTGCATGTTGTATTGAAAATCAGGCATTCTCATTTTTACCTTTTTTCTTCCTTATTCATCCTCCTCAATGCACATCTGCACATAATTTTTGTGTGTCTAAAACCATGCTTATGAATCCATTCCACACTCCTGCGGGTCCAGTGGCCTCCCCAGTACAGAAGACCTCATCTCTCTTAGTAGGCACTTGTACATGGATTTTCTGTTCAGCTAGTATAAGAACAGACATATCACAACATATCCCCAGAGTCACTGCTTAATAGACTCAAGTCACAGTCACAAGTGTCAATCACTTTAACATTAGCACCTTTCTTTGTTGTTTTTGATTTGAAAATGTTTCAAGATGTGATCCTATGTTGATAACAAATGCCACGAAATCCTATTATATTTGGAAGCAATGGCAGAGTCTATGTCATTTGTTGCCACAGCAGGACACTCATAACCATGCCTCAGATGACGCATCATGAGCAGAAAATTTAAAGTATATCCTGCATGCTATTCCTACCTCATACCCACAGCATGTCCTTTTCAGTAAAAAACTAAACAGTACTACAAATATAGTAAAGAGGCTGCTGCATAACTCCTGTGCACTTGGCAAAACCCCTGCTACTGTTTTTGGAAAATGACAAGAAACACTAAAAATATTTGTGCAATAGAGCCATCAGCATGAGAAAGCAACAATTGGCTGTAAATCTGAAGGTAATTTTATTCTGGATGTAACCAATACTCAATGCACAGCTTTCCTGTGGTCCGTGATCAGCCATGGTGCAGATTCAAGACTCAACACATGGAGAAATGCCAGCTTGAGCTCTAGAAGGAAACCAGAGCAGAGAATGATTCTTCTTCCTGGGCACTGGCACTGCCAGTCACATTACACAGACGTTTCACTCTCAGTTTTTCACCCTCTTGGTGAGCTGAGAGAGCCCTTTTCCTCTTTTCTCTCCGACATTCTAGTGCTAGCAAAAGAGTATGGAGGGATTTTCACTACTGGTGCATCTTCCCTTACCTGTACTCATTTCTTCTTTGTGGTACAAAATCCACTCTCAAACAGAGTCCAGCAGAGACCTGCTCTGTTGGATGTCTGGATTACAACTGACCCAGATTTCGTAATGTAAAACATTGCACAGTACCTTGTTATTAAACAATTTCCTTCCACGAGTTGAGATTAATAATGTCTAAAGTGAGTAGCAACTGAGGAGGTTAGGCAGACTTTAAAGTAAGACTGAGTATTTTTCAGTATCTTACCATTTTTGTTTCTTTCCCTTGTGAAATGTTTTTTTTCTTAGAAATCTGCATTGCCATAACTAGTTTTGAATAGTTATTCCAGGATCAGTTTTCTCTCTAGCACTCTCTCCCTTCAATGTATTTATAAAATACCTTATGCTCCTTAATTCTTTTGCCTGGCAGAAATAGTTTGCTACAAATTACTTCACTGTAAATGTTCCTGCAAAATTTTACACTTCTAAGTCACATGTAAATTTTCTGAGATTTATTAAAAAAACCCCAACAGTCTATGCAAATACGTAAATAGAAGGAACTCATTAAAAAAAAAAAAAAAGGGAAAAAAAAGCCACCAGAATTTTCCATTTTTAGCAAAAGGTCCACAGCATAGGCCTGCAAATGACACAATCTCATAAATTACTTTGTACTACTTACATCCCAAACCAGGAGAGCATTATGTTGCATGCTGTACAAACACATGATACTTTCACGTAGGATAGCAGCAAAATTACTTCTTAATGCTTGTAGTACCATATAGCAATCATCATTACTGTATTTGCTGTATCAGCCTTGAAATTGTTTGAAGATGCAGTGTAATAATTGCTGAAGTTTCAGTCCTGCCTATTTGAGAACTAAGTGTACCAAGTTCCCTGCCAGTTACATGAATTCAGGTCACTATTTCCACACTGAAAATACTTGAGCAATTCTTTATTTTTTTCAATGTCTCATGGCTTTTGCAGGCTTCATGGTACAGTTTCCAAGTACATCTAGGCTTTGAGAGACTATCAAAGCAGCAATTCCAGTTCTTTTGGTCTCCACTTCTCTTTTCCCAGGAATATTGTATCATTTGCCAAGTTAGGTAAGGAAAGGTGTATTTAACTTGCTAGCAAGAAAAGTCATGCAACTCTATATGAAATAGCTATTCTTTAAGCTCAATTTCTTACTGAAATTGCAGATGTTCTTATGCTTTCACATGTAATTTGCTTCTCAGCATGGGTGTGTGTATTCAGAGATCCACAGTTTCGCAGGAAAGAAGGCTGTTTTCAAATACATTTATTTAATAAAAGGCTCTTTGAAAAATTACTTTCCAGAGGCTGCTATCAAAAAATCACATTTGCACCAATAATCTATCAATTTTGTTGTATAGAAAATGACCCAATTTGCATTACAACTGATGGAGTGCAGCAATTAGAGGATGTCTCATATGGTACAATATGAATTTTATTAGCTGATGCGTTTGCTGAAACTAAAGCTGAAGAATGCACAGGAGCATTTCTACTTATTGTGATCTCACACCTTAAATGAGATCCTTCATCTTACTTTTGTCAATCAGAGTAAACACAATTATACTGAACTTTCTGAGATTGAACTGTCATTGTATTGAATCCTTCATGTGCTAAAACCTGAACAATACATGATGAATTGCAGATCAGTGGACCTGAACCTTCTGTCCCAATGAAATTCTGTAGATAATTTAAAGATGGATAGGCTCTGGCAACACCTGTTTCTTAAGTTCAAAAAAGTGATCAGTAGATGAGACAAAGAAAGTGAGATCAGGTATTTATGTGTAAGCAACTGCTGGTGAAATAATTTTCATAAAATGCTTTGCAAACCACGTGTGAGGAATACCACCATGTAGGACAGAATATTTTTGTTAAAATAAATTAAGAGAGATTGATCCTTCTCAATGTTTTCCTTTTACTGGCTAACATGCATTGCTCAAAGTCCCATCAAGCATCTTAAAGCATGAAATTTCATGTTTTGGTAAATGGAGATTATCAGACACCCCAGATTTCTCATCCTTTATTACTTTTTCAGGTTTTTTACCATATCCAGGTATTAGGTCAGATATATTAACTATTAAGTGTTCTGATCTTCCACTTTTCTTTTTCAGGGATAAGTTTTCAGATGCTATTCTTTTGAGAAATACCTTAGATGCTTTTCCAGCCATGACCAGTGTGTGATGTAGAGAGAGCTGAAAGCAAGAAGGGACAAAAGAAAGTTTTTCCTATAGTTTTCTGGGGTGGGGTCGTCTGAAGGATCCATTGTGTATAAACTTCTGGAAATATTCTGAAAAGATGAAAAACTTATTTTCCTGTGCTGGCACAAGGTTTCTTTTTTTCTGTGCACGCTCGAGAGAGCAGATCAATACTTTGTGACTTAAAAGGGTATAAAAGGGTGTATGTCAATACTATGACACTGTGTTCTCATGTTTTTGACATTTGCTCCAAGTACCTGTAATGTACCTCTTAATCCATAATCTTACAAACAACTTCTGAGAATTTACTAAGATATGTAACTGGAAGTGCAAGTCAAACATAATTACAGCATTTTGTTTGTGTGCTTCATGATTTACAGTGAATGTATAAAGAAAAAAAACCCCCACAAAATCATCTTTGCAGCTACAGTTTTATAGGAAAAAGTTAAAGTAACTTGACTGTGATTACAACAGAAAGTTTAAATATTTTAAATTAGGTCAGATTTTAATCTTAATAAAATAAGATCAAGATTTATTTTTAGAATTTCACTTATTACACTCTCATTCAGCAGAACTGTTGCAAGCATAAACCAAAATAGTGACTGGAGAATTAAGAATTAAAGTTGCATTAATCTGAAAATTTACAATTCATTCTAAAAAGGATGAGGCATACAGCTGAAAGCTAAAGCAGAAGATAGAATTAACAGCTTTTGGCTTTGGTGTTTTCTTTCTCCATCTTTTGCACTGGTGAAGAAAAGAGTCAGAATTTGCTTCCCTTCTTTTATATGGCAAATTATTTTCCCTTTGCATTCATCCACTCTGCCCATCTTCTTTTTGTCTGCTGTCAAGTGTTGCACACAGAGTACTCCCACTGTCTCAGAACTGTGTAGTATCACAGTTTCAGCAAGAGGAAGCAGGAAACATTTATTGTGTGCCAGGACCTTGCCAGTCTAGTTCCCTGGGACTTTTTTCTTTTCCTCTGTTAAAGTGCTCCAAGATGTGAGACAGAATGGCAAAAACTAGATAGGAGGGAATGCCTTAGCACTAGTAGCATAATACATTCATTTATCTAATTCTATTTATTCCGTGGCTCTGAGAGAAACTTCACAACTTTGAGTGACGCAGTCGTTCTGAACTTAGTTTCTCACATGTAAGAAGACACTATTTCTTTGTTTGCTTAGACAGTCATTGCACAGGCAGGTAAATCTCTACATGGCTTGACATGAGTGATGCACACTGCGGAGGTGTAGGCAATATTTCTTTCAACTGCCAGAAGAGAAAGTAGTAGAGAACTCACAGTCTGCTATTTTGTGTTTATGAAATTTTCATTTAAGCTCTGCCTATGAACAAGTCTAGGGACGTAATAGCTCCAGAACAGACAGATTTACCCATTCTGGAAACAATGGTGCTTTATTATAAGCAAAACATTTTAGATCAGTGTTTCAGACCACCTCTTCCTGTTCATCATTTTGCTTACAAGGGTTTTTTTGAGTAGCTGTAAATTTTAGGGCAGATTTTAAGACATAAGGATCATCTGGTTAGATCTTTGCCTAACACAGGCCATAAAATTTCACCAATAAGTCCTGTAGCGGAACATATCATCTTCCCTTAAATTGTAAGTGAATACTGTGAAGCCCAAAAACTTGTGGTTTACTAGAGCATAAAAACATCCTGTCTCAGTTTAAGGAATCCTGGAGATGATGAATTTCCTTCTTCCTCGGCAATGGATGATTACTATCACAGTAAAACAGTTGTTTCTAATTATTGTTTCGAACCAAAACCAAATACAGGGCTGCCATATGATATGGGTGAGTATGGCCTGAGAGTTTGTCACCCCCACAACGAGGAACAAAATATTCTGCTTTCTGTCTCTTCATATGTTCTTTGTCTGCTGGCCTTTTATAACTATGTTTTAGGGTTTCATGCTATGGTTGGCTCCAGTTCAACCCTTACTTTACTTTTATCCTATTTAATGCTAAACCACACTTAAATTCATTCCTTTCTCAGGCCTCACAAAAGCTGTCCCAGACCACAGAAAATAAAAGGCAGGAATTATCTGGTATGTCATGGGATGTAACAGACAGCGCATTGTGTGATGATGGTGCTTTTTACTCATATAAGATTGTGTTAGGAGAAAAATTATGGTAGCACAATTCAGTTGTGAAACTCAGAGCCATCTGCCTTATGAGCCAGGCATCTGCCAAACATAAACTTACTGATTTCTGCATAAATCACACTGGGATTTCAACTACCAGATGCAACCGGACGTTTCTAAGCCTGCCTGACTACTTCTGGCCCAGGGGATCATGGAGCAGCACCGTGTCAACATGGTGAATTCCAGAAATATTAGCATTGTAACAGGGAAACTTCAAATGGAAAAAAAATACATACAAATGCATCAGTCATAACATGTCCATTCCCAATGTATTTCCATACCCTTTTGACTCTTAAAAGAGATGGGAACAAATCCCCTAACTTCTTCCACAGTGGAATCCTACACACAGAGTTTCTTTATGCTCTTTATGAGTTGGTGATTTTCCATTCTCAGTGTTAATCTATCTGTAATTGGCAAAATAATGCATTTGCCTTAAAAACAGATGTTTTAATATATTGCTACGAAGTCTATCTCAATAGTGTAGCAGTTGCACTAACAAACCAAGGCATCTAAATCTGTATGCACTGATGATGGGTCAAAATGCTATTTTGGGAGAGTCAGAGTCTAAAGAGCAGAAAACCCAAATGTTAATTAACAAACTATAGATTCAAACAAATGGTAAGATTATTACTTAACAACATAAATATTAGCTAATATATAGTGTATAAAAGCCCATATTATGCTTAAAAAAAAATGGAAGTATGCTTAAAAAATGGAAGTAAGATAGCTAATGCTATAAAATTGTAGAAAAATAACTAGGAATCACAACTAGCCATTGTGCTTTTATGCAGAAATATCAGGATATTAATCTACTCTAGAAAACAGACAGAAGTATTCTTTCCTTCTTTTAGTCCATTGAATTTGCTTATAGCATAAATGTAAACTACTGTATGACTCTTTCAATATATGAAGGAGTGCAACACACCAAGGAACTTACAGCAATGAAACAGTTACACAAGCACAGGACTTGGCCTTTCTCTAAATGCCTATGTTGCATAGCTCAAATATTGACTTAACTACAAACACTCTCAGCCTGTAATTTTAGACATCAAAACCAAATAAATGAAATATGTCTTGGAAAAGAACACCAAAAGCAGCAACAGTATGCAAGTGACTATTCTGTACAGAAAGTAGTAATACTATTTTTTAAGAACACTTGAGCTAAAATTCATTTATATCATCCTGCTTTTGCAAAAAAAAGAGAAACGAAAAACAACTCAAGATGTGCTTGTTAATATAATACTAAGTCCTTCACAAAGAAAAGGGGAGATCAAATATACTGAACAAATTTTTTGCATCGTAAAATAATCATCCAGATGGCAAAAACAACCCACCCTGAAAATAGTGTATGTTAAGAGGAAGGCTATGCTTCTTGAGGTCATCATCACCAACAGTTTCATAACAACTCTTTCAAGCTCTCAGATTTAAAGATACCAGAACAGTTTAGTGAACTTTAGCCAAACTCTGTATTGCTAATCTATTATTCTAGAAATGTGTGACTGCAATACAGTCCTGGGTTTGTGATTATCCTGGCCCTGTTTGACATGAAAATACCAGAAAAGAAATAGCAGTTCACTTCTTTTTTCATATAACTCCTCTGCTCTCAGAATTCATTATTACATAAATATAAAAAATGTAGGAAAAATTTTAATTAAGACATTCCTATGTTACATAAAATCATCTTCTGAACCACATTGGTTTTTTCATGTATAAAGAAAAGCAAAAGTAAGGCCAATTTGATACATGCAAACTATTAAGAGGCTAATCACCTTGGTGAACTGAGATTTAAGTAGTAACCTCCTTCTCCAAGAAAGTATGCGCATCTATTTTGTGAATATTTAATCAAAAAGCATGAAGCAGTAGCTACTTAATCTACAGTTGAAAATAAATACATGGACTCAGAAATAAGAATTTTAAATACAGCTGTTCTGAAGCAAAATAAGAATTAACATGAAAGAGTATGATATTTGGTGTTGGATGACATTAATAATAAAATCTTATCTAACCAATTAATAACTCAAAAAATTGCAGACATGAACATAATGAAATGTTGCATGGAGCTGAAGCTACATAAGACAGATAATTATTTAAGGTGAACTATGGAGAAGAGCCAAATCAGAATGGGAAAATTTTGGTCAAATAAGGTTTATATTCACACAGTCTGTGGCAACTTGCGAAAGAATTAAAATTACCATGTATATTTTTCTGTCACTATAATCTAATACAAAAGGGGTCCACACTACTTCTAGGTCATGAATGACAAAAACCCTCTAAATCAGAAGGTCTCTCTGTGCCTAGCAAAACTTTTGAATATGGATAGAAAGGAATTAGCAACTACTTCCTTATATAAATAACTATCTCCCTCTATAATCTGTAACATAGTTGCTGATGTATTATTCTCAGGAATGCACTGGTAGAGGGGCTCAGATAATTTTGGATCTTGTATACTCCTCTAATTCTCTGCATTGTGGAATAATACTTTTTTTCATATGAAGCAACTGCATGACTTTCTCCACAGTTAAAACTATATGATTTATCCAGCCTCAATACTTCTTAGGATTAAACTGAATTTCTAGATTAAACTGAAATTTTTGTACTTTTAAGCGTTTAATTTTATCTTAACTGTATCCTAGCGAGATGATCACTATATTGTTCTTAATAAAATAATTCTCCTCTCCCCATAATTATCTCCTGAAAAATGTATGTCAGGGAATGGATAGAACATCACAAGTTTTCAAATATTTTAAAATGTTAACCGAAAAGCTAGTCTAGCAGAATCTGCATGTAGTCATTGCATAAGCAAAACCTGTATTTGCATACACAAAGTTTACATTTTTCCACCCTTATGTGGGATTCAGTCGACAAGAACAGTAAATTCAAAATTCTTATTATAAATATTTTTGAAAGTGTAATAATCACATAGTTATTTTTAGCAAATAATTGATGCAAACCCCCTTAAATTCCATATTAATAATAGAAAGCTAGTACGAATACTAGTTAGATTTTTTTAATCTGAAAAATGCACAGAGCATAAAATTTAAGCCTTTAATTCATAATTCAGAAAAAGTGATATATTTCCAAACATAAGTAACTATAGGTTCTTACTTGTGAATGCTTCGTGAACTAAACTTGGAGGTTTGTAAAACATATGCAGAGCTCCCATTGAAATTAGTGACTGGATTCCAGTTGGACCTGATCTGCCTGCAGTGCAAGGCATCTACAAATCTAATTTCAAAAAAACAGCCTGTAATCATCTGTCTGAAAAGCTATATTTGATGTAAGGCATATTAGCTAAATATTAGAATCTGTTATGTATTAGAAAGAAAATCTTGATGTTTGTAGTTAATATGTGGACAGTCCTGTCTTTGGCAGACACTAATTTCAGTCATGGACAGTTTTGTTTGAGAAAGGACTATGAGATATTGACATAGTATAATATCTTCTGAGTTGTTTATTTATTTATTTATTTTAAACAAACGACAGCAAATTCTGGAGTAAGACTATTACATTTTACAAAATACTATATCATAAAGGCAGTATAATATTAAAATCTTCCTATACTCATTTAAAAGCCTTTCAGGAAAAATTAATGAGTTTAATATATGGAAAAATCATTCTATTAGAGACACTGAGAATTTAGTCATATTTGTTTTGAACTGTGTTTATCTTGTCAGACAAAGCCCTGAGAAAGACAGCAAGTAGCAATTCCTTTTTGGAAGTTATAAAAGGCAAAATAGCATAGATGTATTTTAAATGCCATAGTAAAATACCCAGAAGGATAATCACCACAGCTCTAGTAAAATAAAAGTACTATGTGTGTAATAGTTTTGAGCAAGCCACTGTTGGAAAAAAACAGTCATTTATGTTCAAGACAATTAAACTGGTAGACAGAAAAAGGTGGTCTAAGGTAAGTTTAGAAAAAAAAATCCTTTGGATTACAGACTTCTGTTCTAAAACGCGTGTTTCACTTGCACTGTTAATGAAAATGCTTATCATTACCAAAGACATTTTATTACACTACCAATGTTTCATGGGATGAAAATGGAAATTAATAAGTGTTTGGGGGTTGTGTGTGGTTTTGTTTCTTTTTTTAACAGAATGGACAGTCACAAGAATACCAAAAATTTTACAAGGAATGCTCAGATAATATTAAAGAAAATATATGCCACACTGTATATTGTTGATCTTGGCTAGACACTAATTGCCCAAAGTTGCTCTGTCCCTCCTCTCCTCAGCTGGGCTGGGGAGAGAAGATACAACCAATGGCTCTTGGGTTGAGACAAGGTCAGGAAGAGCTTTCCATCATGGGCAAAACAGAATCAACTCATGGTAATTAATTTCATTTATTAATAAAAATATTAATATTTTAATCAAATCCTAGAAGGGTAATGAGAAATAAAGCCTAAATCTTAAAACAGCTTCATCCCACCCTTCCCTTCTTCCCTGGCCCAACTTCACTCCTGATTTGGCTCTACCTCCTCACCCAGCAGTGCAAGAGGAGAGCGAATATGGGAATGGACAAGGAATTGCAGTCAGTTCACCAGATGCTTGCCCTTCCTTCTCTCATTCTCTCCCCGTTTCAGCATGGGGTCCCTCCCATTGGAGACAGTCCTCTACAAACTTCTCCAATTCAGGAGCAAACTTCCATATGTTGCCGTAATTCAGAAACAGCCTGCTCCAACACAGATGCCCCATGGGGTCCCAAGTCCTACGATCAAACCTGCTTCATCATGGGCTCCTCTCTCCACAGGGCCACAGGTTCTGCCAGATGTCTGATCCAGGTGTGAGCTTCCCAGAGGGCCACAGCCTGCCCTGGATACGTCCACTTGCTCTTGTGTGGAGTCCTCCATGGGCTGAAGGGGAGTATCTGCTCCACTGTGGACCTCCACGGGTTTCAAGGGGACATCGTGCGTTACCATGGCCTTCACCAGGGGCTGCAGGAGAATCTCTGCTCTGGCACCTGGAGCACCTCCTCTCCCTCCTTCTTCCCTGACCTTGGTGTCTGCAGAGTTGTTCCTCTCACGTATTCTCATTCCTCTCTCCAGCTGCTGTTACCTAGCAGTTTTTCTCTCCGTCTTAAATAAGTTATCCCAGAGGCCTTGGCCAGCAGTGGCCTTCTAGCAGTCTAGGAACCAGCTGGAATTGACTTTGTTGGACACAGGGGAAGCTTCTGGCAGCTTCTCACAGAAGCCACCCTTCTGGGTGGTACAGCAGTAGTACTGCTGCTGCCAAAGTTTTGCCATGCAAACTCAATGCAATCACACACAAAATCATTCAAACTACTATTTGATTAAAGTTAGATATATCAGTACTTTGCTGGATTAGGTGCATGGATCTAAATCTTTCTCAAAAGTAAAGATTAGGCAGTCAGAAATAGAAAGTATATGATTTTGTAATACTGATTTGTTAAATTACATTTATTTATGTCTTTACACAGTTTGGAAATATGCAGAAAATGGTAAATGATTCTGAGTACCTAGAGAAATGCAAAGCGTATCTTAGCAGTCTAAACTCACAAGTTGAAGCTCTAAAGTCTGTGAATTTCAATCTGTCAAGAATCATACCATTGAATTGCTGTGTTAGTAATAGGTATGTATGTATGGAGCACAAGTCAGCCAGCAGAAAACTGCTAAATGCACAGACTGAAGACAAATATATAGTCTGTAAGTTTGAAGTGATAAAAGCTCTTGGGCAGTGCTCAGTTTTGCAGGAAAATGAAAAGGCAATAATTTTCTAATTACATGGTAATTTTTAAGAGCATAAATGGATAGTAAATACTGCAGATTTCTATATGGCAAAATGATAATTATGTTTTATATTTGAAATAGTCATCAGGGAATTGAAGCAGGTAATTAAATTGACTCATCTGCTTTCATCAAATTTGTAGAAGTACATAATAAAGTCATTCAGAAACATGAATTTGGGGTATACAGTGTTCCCTGGAAATTGCTGAAATTATATTGTTTATAAATATGTATGTGAGACTATTTATGTATGTAGAATCCAAAGACTTAGTATTAGACAAGTGCATTCATTTCAGCAATGTTAGCCCAGATGACAGTCATTGAAGATCTCTGCCTAGGGTCATATCGGGGACTAATCTATCCCACCCTAAAACAGTCATGATATGGGCTGAGTCTGGCACCTTTCCCCACAATATTCCTCTGTCTCTGAAGAAAAGAAGGGCGCTGTGGCCAGGGCAGACAAACAGGGTGTAGCATGGTGGTGTGTGAGGAAGGAAGGTCTCTTTGAAAGAGGAACATTCCACTGGCTGAGCGGAGAGACTTGAAGTCCACATAACCCAGCAACTGGACATCCTTCTGTAACCATCTACACAGGCCAAGGGCACCACCTGACCCTTAAGGCTGATCTCTGGCTGGGAGGGCTGCACCATTTGTCTGGTGGTGGCCAATGCCTCCACCCAGACAGAGCTGCTTAAAGAAGAAGCTGCATTGTAGATCTCAAAGTGTAGGAAGTGCCTCGACCCTTCTGCTGGGGCATGGACAGGCAGCAGACCTGCCTGCAAAAGCTGTGTTCAGGTATAGGAAAGACTGCTGTTGTTTCATCCTGCATCCGACTTGGGGAAATCCCAAGGACAAATACAGGCTGAGCAGAGAATGGATCAAGACTAGCCCTGGAAAGAACTTGATGGCGGTGGTGGATGAGCAGCTCAACTTGACCTGGCAATATGCAGTCATAGCCCAGAAAGACAACCACTCCTGGGCTGCACCAAAACACCTTTCCTCTGAAAACAGGCTGAGAGAGTTGGGGTTGTTCATCCAGGAGAAGGCTCTGAGGAGACCTTATAGAACCTTCCAGTGCCTAATGAGAGCGTACAAGCCAACTGGAGAGGGACTTTTTACAAGGGCATGTAGGGACAGGGTAAGGGGGAATGGATTCAAACTAAAAGATGGCAGGTTTAGATCAGATATTAGGAAGAAATTCTTTACCGTGATGGTAGTGAGACACTGAAGTAGGTTGCCCAGAGGATCTGTGGATACCCCACCCCTCAAAGTCTTCAAGGCCAAGTTGGATGGGTTTTTGTGCAACCTGGTGTAGTTAAAGGCATCACTACCCATGGCAGGGGGTGGAACTAGATGATCTCTAAGATCCCGTCCAACCTAAATGATTTTATGCTTCTATGAAATAACTGACCTTCCGATTTTCCTTTCATTTTACTTTGACATTTCACATTTCTACTCCCTGGGTAGAATTTGTCTCTCCTCTTACGCAGGAGTTACTTGATCTTCCTTTTTGTCAGTAAGTATATAATAGTCCATGTAAAATTTTATAAAATAAAACCAAATTTGAAGATGATATGTCAACCAGCTTAATGGAATGACAGGAACTGACCTAAAGTTTTTTATTTTGCATTTCCTTATGGGATTTTAAAACAAAAATAAAATATAGATAGTTGAGACAAAGGAGGAAGTAAGGAGCATAAAGGTTCATAAAGAATACTTTTAGCATCCTAAAACTAGGTCAAACAATTATATGGAAAGTGTAGAGGTGCATGCAGTCTTTAATCATCTTATACATTCATCTAAATTCTGAAAGTGGAAAGTTTATTTGAGATATTAAAGTAGAAACTTCAAATAAATGCTTCAAAACACTGGATTTTTAATATTGTTTTATTTTTTAAGAAATACTCTCTCTCAACCTATTTTTCCTACTTTCTTCTTAAAACACAGTAATACTCTTAAGATCTACAAGCTGCAGGGGAGGTACGATCAACCACCTAGTGTGGATAAAGATCAGTTGTGAGAACCTGCACAAGTTCCTATGAGCAAAATAAATCTAGTAGAGTATGAGTGGAAGTTAATTTGTTCCCCCCACGGGTCTTGTACTAGCCTGCACAGCTGTGTATATTATTCTGTTTCAATTCTCTAACCTCTAAGTATTTATATATAAAAAATATGACTCAATAGAAATAACTGTTAAGTAAACTCACAAGAACTCATACATTAGACTACTCTCAGCATTCACAGCTCTGGGCTTACCTACTTGTCAGAGTGATACCACATAGATCAAAAGATGCAGAGTTGCGTTAATAAATTATTACAAAGATAAGGTAATATATTTGATACATGTGTTTCCATCAGGAGCTGATGAGTCTAAATATTACACATTATTATTGAAGCATTCAAATAACATTGTATGACAAAATTACAACATAAAATATATTAAGGCAATTAGCACACTTTGCTGAAACAGAAACTATTTATAATATCCAGGATTAGGAAAAAAATCCATAACAAAAAACCCATTAAAATTTCCTTTTTAGAAAAGGCTTGGGTTTTTTCTTTCCTTTTTTTGTTTTTCTGCATTAAATACATGCTAATCAGCAGTCCTAGCACTTTGGTCATTTTAGAAAACACATGGCTGACAGATATTTAGGAGAACAAAGTTACAGAAAAAGAAAGCAGTGTAGCTGAAAGAATTTTACATTTATACCTTCTAGGTACTGTCCGTTCATTTACTTTGCAGGCTGTTAATTCCAGGATCTCTTTGAACTTTTTTTAGAAATACTGTAATTACTTATCCATTAAATTTCTTTAATCGGAAGCATAAAACAGATTGATCTGCAAAATACAAACATGGCAACCCAGAAATTACGTATGTACTCTCTGTTAGCAGAGCCTCTAGCTTAGAGTTAGAGGTCTTGGTTGGTAACTGAGGAGAGCTCCTCAATTCTACAGATTTGCTTTGAATTTACAGCAATGTACTGGAGAAGGATTTTAGATCAATGACTACATCCTAAATGAAATCATTTGACTTAACTACATAGTTGCAAAATTCTCATGTTTTGCATTCCTTTTTTTTTTTAAATTTTACCTGGGGCCAACATTTCATTAGCTATAGAAAGTGGATCAGTTTTAGCTGTATCCCAAAGCCCTCATTGAGGAAGTAGGATTTACAGGTTCCTGCTCCAAAACTATGAGATGGGATTTGAAAACCTTCTTGCTATGCAAAAATGCTAGTTGACTATTGGGAAACAGCGTCTAGCCGGAGACAAAAATGTCTGGTTCCCACCTGTTGCTTCTGTTATGCTTTTTTTGGTAGTCATGATTTGAGGAGGCTTAAGACACTGGATCCAACCAGTGAGATAGGCAGGGCAAAGTCTTGCTGAATATGCCCCTGGGGTTAGGTGTGAGCTTGGGATTTGAGCGTCTCGCACAAGCAGGACGTAAGCAGTTCTGACATGCCTGCTGGCAGGAACTACGCGGACTTAAACATCACTGGGGCAACTACAGGGTAACAGCAGGTAAGTAGGGGGTTTCAGCAGATAAACACTGCTGAAAGAGAATTAAAATTAAAACCCCATATGTATAAGGTAATTTTTAAAATGGGACTTAGGAGTTTTTAAAAATATCATCCTGATATTCTATATAAACTAAATTTAAAAATACAACATAAATGCAATTATATTTCTTTTGTTCTACATTATCATAAAAACTACTTTTTAACAGATTACATGCTCAATTATATATTCCTTTACAGCGGCTTCATGGCAGGGAAACTCCATCTGCATATAGCTAATGTAACAGAGTAGAAAATCAAGCTCTCTGTCTAGTTTTCTCTAGTCTCTATTTGATGTTCCTAAAAAGTTAGAGATGAAGGTGTGGACCCAAAGATCAAAGGATATGAAATCTCCAAACTTTTGGTCCAAGCCAGTCTGAATGCTCCTGTTTTGGTGAGTATCAATATTACAAAATCTAAACAGTCTCTCTTAATGTAGCAAAGTCAGCAACTTTGCACCTATTACCTGTTAACCCATACATTCTAGCACAAGTGTACTCTTAAGGACATAAATAGACACTGTTTAGTTTGTCAAACCAGTGCCCCAGTTCTAACATCTTGAAGAGCTTAACTTTCAAAACAACAAGGTTTACTAATTCTTATAAATATTCTCCAAAATATAACATTTCATAAATGCATGTTTTCAACTATGTTGACAACAGTACCATGTCCCCTGCAGTTATTTCAGAGTCCTGACTGTGTGTAGAGCTGATTCCAGTGTCAGAGTCTGTATCATTTATGTCCAGATTAGTCACTCTATGAACAAAATCAGGAACAGCAATGCTGTTACTGGAGATGCCACTGCCCTTGGATGGTTCCTCTTTTGACTGAAGCCTATTTTCAATGTCGTCTTTAACATGTAGCAAATTAAATTCTTCTGAAAGAAGTTCATATTCTTTTTCCTTCTTTTGAAGCAGTGAGTCCCTGTAAGTAAGTTCTTTCTGTATGCAGCTCAGGTATGAGTTGATTCTCAGACCATCTTTCATACTTTTTTCCAGCTCATTTTTTACACTTTCCAAATTTGAGGTTTCCGGTTCAGCATTAGCAGCTCCTTCTGTGCGAACATCATCTCCATTTTTTTCTGTGCATATACCCTGTACCTCTCTTTCAATTTCAGCACACAGGTTCTCTATTAATTGCTTGTGATGCTTCAGTCTCTCTTCAACCTGTAAAATTCCCTCACTTTTGCTCAAATAGTCATGCATCTCTTTTTGATCATCTGGCCTACTGCTGTGCTTCTCAGCCTCATTTGTATTGATCATTAAATAGGAGTCCTGCACATAATTTTCTCCATCATTGGCCACACGATCTAGATGGAATTTCGCTTCACATTTTTCAATTTCCATATCTAGTTCCTTCATTCTAAGGACTTGTTGATGAATGGTATGATCTTGAGAAATGATCAGATGAATCAGTGTCTCCATATTATCTCTCTCTTGCTGAACGCTGTCCTGCTTAAGCTTGGCCAGTTTCCGGAAAGTCTTCCTCACAATTTTCTTTTGCTTGTCTATTGGCAGCATCTTCATATAATTTGCTGGACTGAGTTCCCACTGTTTTTCTACATTTTGTACTACCTTGGCTTCAGCTGTCTTCCACAATGGAAATGAAAGGAAAGCATCTGACTTTACCAACACAAAATGCAAATTAGACTGCTCTTCCCCCCAGGCCTTCCAAAGTCTCAGAATCTTTGTCAAGGGAGGCAGTACTCGCTCCGAGCCTCTCCATTTTTCTACAATGCAGTAATCACTAGGTTTTCCAAAAAGGACCTTTTTCTCTCCAAATGTTGTCTGATGTTCCTCAAGCAGTGCTTGAATCACTTCTGAGCAAGTTGTGCGCTTTGTCAGGCCACATACAATCTTCTCTTCCTGGCAAACCCAAACCACAATCTCTCTTTCATTTGAAGCCATGTCCTTGCTGGGAGACCTGGATAACAAGGAGACCAAGTAAAAATTACATATCAATGGCAGAGACAATATGAATAATTACTATTATTCTGATATGACTAACATATTCAAAAACTCCTGTATTATTGTACAATTGTTTAAATTGCATGAAGAAATATATTTGGATTGAGTAACAGCTTTAATTAGCTAGTGCTTTCATATTATTACTAGTCCTGCTGAATGGGAATCTCACACAAAACGTCTTTTATCAAATCTAGTTTTTGTGCACATAGTAAGTGTGTATTAACAATCAGTGATAAAGTTTGGCAATTTGCATTACAGTTCCAGACTGTCCTAGGACAACATAACTTTCAGATCTTCACATTTTTTCTCATTACAGAGACAGTACAAACATTTCTAAGCTCTTAATATCACCAAGACTTCTGAAGGGAAGAATGCACTGAACATAGATGGACTGAGGAAAACTGACTGAACACCACCAATGAATTGAACAATAGGATAAATCTACAGTCCTTTTGCCACACTTCCACACAAGCATAAAAGCAATTGTCTTCCAGTGTTATTTCTCACTTCTAAGTGTCAAGAAATTTGCTGCTCTTTCTGAAGTACAAAATAGCCTGAATTCCATTCAGTTGTGAGAGAATATCAACTCCTAGTGAATATCTATATGGATCTGTATTTGATCACATTTGAAATGATACAGAAATCAAGAAAAGGATAAAGTTACATTATTTACTTGTTTGTTTATGAATGACAATGAATGTGCTATTAACCAGGTACCCCCTTACACACTGAGATACCCAGCTCCAGGTGTCTGAGGTGCCATTACGGCTACTGTAACTGTCTAATCAGTACAATCAGTAGTGCCTAGACAGCATTTCAGTTGACCAATGGTAGAAGTTCCCTTTACAGCTTATTCTTCAGTTTGCAGCCATCTGGTCCTGGACTGCTGTGGGCCTGTGTTGGCAGAGTTGCCAGGATATTCATGTCCTCAAGCCTCCACATGCATAACTCGCTGCTTGCCCAGGCCTGATTATTTGACCTCTTGATTAAAATGATAAAACAGTAAATTCCCTGAGGAAAAATGCCTTTCTTTGGATTTTCTGGTATCCCTTGCAGTTAATTTGAATGCATGAGATTTAACCAAGTCTGACAGAGAAAGACTGAAAAGGAAAATAACTATTCAGACAATATTCAAAGGGCCCAATACAAAATTTGTTTCTATCTGGAACTATTTAATCACCGAACTTTTCTAGTCTTCTGAGTTGTAGTAGGAATGGAGTTTTATTTGGCGTAATTATGGTTATACCCTATGATTAGTAAAGCAATCCAACTTGTTCTTTTTTCTTAATTATTACACAACATGACAGACACACTGCAATCCAGTAAATTGAACTATGATTGACTCAGCTCTAGGTGCCACTCTGACCAGGAGGCAAAAATCCTCAAAAGACAGGAGACTGCAAATGAATACTAATAAAACTGACAAGAGTAAGTTTATTAGCATAATGGCACAGGAGAGCTCTGTCCAACTACATTGCTCCAGGTCTTGGAACATTCCTCCGTAAAATGTGTATTTTGTTAGATGACTCTGAGTAATGACATCATTTTCCCTCTCCAATAGCTCCCCCCTACAGACTAACATTTCACAGTAATTATTTTTTGAAACTGGTGGTCAAAAGGTTATTAATGTTTCCACAGACTACTTATCAAAATAACAAAGCATATACCACAGACACAGAAAAAGGTGAAGTGGCACAAAGAAAGAGTAATACTCAATTTTAAAAGAATTATCAAAAATACAGTGTCTCAAACCATGCTCACTACTGATACATAAATAACTGATTTACAAATAGAAGTGTATTACCAGTCATTGAATTTAAATTTATAAAAGTACTGACAGAAAAAAAAGGCATAGAAAAATAAGAAATACCATATTGGGAACTCTGACGCAGTAAATTCAGTATGTATCTTTCCTGGTTTCTCTTACAATCAAGAAATAAATTTCAGGGAATGAATGCTGTCTCCTTTAGCATTCTTCAGAGTGCCTTATGCAATTTGTTTCCACATCAAAATTCTTCCCATTTTTTTTTTATTCTTGTTTTTGGTTGATTGCCGTATTTTCTCCTAGTCGATATTTTCAGTATGTAACAGATTATGGGGATTAAGCAGAAGCTTACTTTCTCTTCTCCTCCTGGCTTCTTTAAAGTTTTCTTATGAAGACAGTTTCTCTCTGTGATATTAGTAAATCTTCAGATCAATCTGAAAACCCTTAGACAACCTGTCATTATTGTACTGAGAAATACTTTTGCTATAACCATTTTTTATACAGAATTCCCACAAACTTCAGCAGGAGTTAAGCAAACTTCTGATGGAAACACGCTTTATTGTAAAGCAATCTTTACAGGATCCCTGAAGACAACCTGGATGTAAAAATAATATCTTTAAATTACTGTTTTCAAGCCTTTTTTAGCTGTTTATCACCCCCTGTGATTTTTTCAGTTATGATGCACCTGTCCACCCAGATTTTACATCAAGCTTTTTTTGGGAAGGATTGTTCTTCACTCTGCCTATAGAATATAACTAGCAGTAGCACAGCACAACTGGATAATGTATGCACATGCATATACACAAAGAACTCAGGTTATATATAAAAATATGCACTTATATATATGTATATAATATATGTAACCTACAACTTTTGATTATATTGTCACCCTTTACAGAAAAGGAGGTAAGAAATTACAAGATGTTCTGAACATCTCTCTAATTCTTGGATGAAAACAGAACAGTAAAGTAGTCTTTCAATATTTTTTTAATCTGTGTTTGTCACAACATATTTTATTCTAACTTTTTTTCAGTCACTTCACCAAATTTTTGATCTTTCTTTCTAACCAAAAAGAATTAGTGGCCACAGTGATCTCACATTGCCATGGAACTCTAGTATCTTCTAAAATATCAAAAGTGGTTATTTATTTTCTTCCACGTAAACTGGCACATCATCATGGACCTTTTAAGTAAAGTTTAGTGTATAATTATTTTATCATAGTTAATTTAGGTAGTTCCAAACAAAAATGAAACACCATTTTGTCAGTCACAGAATAACAATTATTAAAAACTTGCTTTCAGGATGCAAGAAGATGCTAGTTCTAGGAAATATCTTTTGTTAAACTGTGCTTTCCCCATAGAAAGCAAAGAGCAGATTCTACATAGAAGGGGAATTCATCTGAAAGTTAAGATTTCAGTAAAAAATCACCATTAAAACTTCCTCTTTGTCAAGAGAAGAGAAGGTACATCCCAGAAGAAATCACCACTGCCTAGACCATCTATGATCATTGGGATGAATCATCAAATGAAGCTACTCCTCTCTTTCACTAACTACAAGAGACCTATGCGGCCACCTTCAATCAAATATCTCACTTTCAGTGGTTAAATTCAGCTGAGATTAGTCCAACCAGATTCTGGTTTATCTTCTGAGAGAAATGTAACAAGAATGGTTATAGCAGCAGTTGATTTAGTAAAGATAACTAAATGTGGGACCTACAAATTACAACTTCATAAGCTTAGTTTAGACCTTGGCTGTTCAATTTATTACTATAATTAATAAGGAAATCAATTAATTTATTTCAATACTAAGGAAGAGGTCCTGAATAAATTTTGGTCATTGACATAAGTTAATTTTTTTTCTGAGATGCAATATTAAAAATTATAATCTTCAGCAACAAGATCTGCTTTTAAACTGTCATTTTAATCGAAAGCAACCTTCTCACATGTACAGGTTCCTTGACTTTCATGTCCTACAGTTTAGTAAAGACATAAAAGAACTAGCATTTTTAACAACCTAGCAGTTAGTGAGAGTGTAACAGCTAAAGCATTTTTCCAGTTTAAATGTTTAGCTTTCCTGAAGACCACAATAACAATTTCTTCAAAACTAGCTAGTCAACTTAATTTTTTTTTCAAAAATGTATTTCTGCTGCTGTAAACAGGTTTTGAAGCTTCAAGGTTCGGGCTTGAGTTCTGTTTCTTTGAATTGGTCATTGAAATGTGCATCACTTATCCACCTATGATTATAAAATCTTGATGATAACAACAATGTGCAAGTCTGTCTTTCTTTGCAAAGCCACTTGTTACTTAGGAACAGATGGTAATTTAAACTTAATAATGGTCAAAAGTACGTTTCCAGTCTTTACGTTTGCTTGGTTTGATTGCTATTTTCATGCCTTCTACTCCTGCTTCTCTTCAAGATGATCTACAACTCCATCCTAATCATGCTATAGACCTCACACAGTCTTAATTATGTCAGCACAAACTGGCTGTTGTATGTCAGATACACACGTTAATTTATTCTTCAGGCCTGGGGGAAGGTAGTACATTCCAACAACATACAAACAAAACAAAAACATGTACTTGTGTCCCACCAAGTCAAAATATGAGATAGCTTAAATGCTGGAAGGGGCACTTCTGATAATCACTGATTTTAAGGTATGTCTGGCACAAAAACATACGTATCAAACACATAATCTTTTGCCTTCCTAACAATCTCCATAAATATGCAATATATAGTTTTACAACCAATCATGGTAACCAAATAAAGTGAACCCCCTACTTTTTAGAATTTTACCTTCATCTCTACAAAATGCTTCTTTTTCCTTACTAATTTCTGCCAACATTCTGTTGGGACTAGATCACTTCCATATCATACTGTTAGCAACTTAATGCAGTATTTCTGAAATACCATGGACTCTAAAAGAATATTTTTCCTTTGTTGAGAAAAAAAGCATAGATAAAAATCTTCTCTCTCTTCACTGCAATAAATTCCTTCTAGACTTACACAAAAAAAAGTAACTCCTTTTTCAACCTTATTTCTTGACATACCCTCCACAAAGAAAAATCAAACTGAGTATCTAAAAAATACCTGAGAAAGGGATTCAAACCTGAGATTATATTTATGATCAAAAATTTTACTAGTTGTCTCCTACTAGTCATTGAAATAATTTATATGGAGTAAATATCAGTAAAGTAAAAATACACGGCTTACCAAGCAATACATTAATCTTTTCCTTGAAAATGCATACAACTGTTAATAATTTACAAATTTTCCATCAAGGAGTTCATGCTAGAAAGCCATTTGTGTAAAATATCTTAGTCATTATTCACCAATTTATAGGGAAAATCATGTTTTATTCTATGACAGCCTAAACCTTTTCATTAGCACCTACAGTCTAATCTGCAGCAAATCAGATGATATTTGTGTTTTGTAACTGACTGGCTGCTCTGATGAGGTTCTCAACTGACCAGGGTATGTAGGTATGATGCTGTCCTGACCTCCCCAAAGCAAGACCAAAGTGCTTCTGAACTTCTAAGAAGCAAACCCCTACGTTATGTCAAGATACCACCCAGAACAATTTATTTCCTTCAGTGGAAAAACCAAAAGCCAAAAAAGCTTTAAGAGACGATCCTCCTACTGTCTGCAGTACTGCATCCCTGCAGTGAAGTCCTTGCCTAGAGATTCAGGGTCTGCCATCTCAGTGCTTTCCTAGAGTCCACTAAGAAACATGAAACTTTTAGGGAACCCAGGCTCCCTGTGTTGCTCAGCAGTCTCTACATTCTTTCTCAAGTCATACACTCACAGACCCTCACCAAAATGTTCTCACATCTGCCACCTGCCACACTGCACAGTGGGGAACAATCTCCCAGCCAGGTCTGCTCAATGGCTGAGCCACTTGCTCACCTTTGAAAATGGTGTGACACAATGGCATATAACATCCTGGGAAAACAAGAGACACTAAACATTTAATAATCTAGTGTTTTCAAGAGGCTGGTCTTTGAGCATGCTGCCGGGGCACGTAAATATGCCTATCTGGATTTTGGCAAGTATGTATCTGTGCTATGGTCTTCTCTTTGTTCAACACCTACAGATGTTTGTTCCATGTTCTTCCATGTGCAAGGGCCCACAGAGCACTTGCCTTGTTTTTATGCACTCACTAAAAACCTTGTTATCTCAGTGGTAAGATTATTAATCTTTGTTATTTTTCGGAGCTGAGCTATAACTATCATCAAAGATATGATTATCTATAAAAAATATGATGGTTTTTAATTGTATTTACTTGCTGGAAATAAGAAGAAGCCAGTATTACAAGGATACTTGACACAGATGACCGACATTTGTAGCACAGGGCACATGCCACATGTAATTGGAGAGATTCTGATACCAGTGACACCTACACGTCAGGGTATATAAGGGCTAATTAGTTTATCAGCCACAAAATTGCAGAATATCTCAAACTGAAACGGACCCATAGGGATCATTAAGTCCAACTCCCTGCTCCTCACAGAACTGCCATATGATTAAGAGCATCATCCAGTAGCTCCCTGAGCTCTGACAGGCTTGGTGCCATGACCACCCCTCTGAAGAGCCTGTTCTAGTACTTAAACCCACTCTCAGTGAAGAACCTTCTTCTAACGTCCAATGATTTGTGGTGAGCATTTGACAATGCAGTTTCTACCAGACCTCTGACCTAATATGAAGTCAATAACTTAATATGAAGTCAAAACATAGATAATGCATATATCAGCATATTCCATTTAGATACGATAATATTGTATTGCTTTTATTGTTTCTTTTTCAAAATCTCAGCATGTTACCAAATTTATGTGTGTATATATCTATATGCATATATGAATATTACGAAAGAAAAGATCAACACATATTTTGGCTCTTTGGGATTTTTATCTGTGAAATTTGCAAAAAAGCAAAGCTATTGGTGCCATGTGTTGCAGCTCTTGCTTGGAAGAAACTCTAACCTAATTTGATCCAAAGAGATTTTTGAAAGTGAGTTTAAACATTAAAGCTATAGAGAACACATAGCCCATATGAAACCTAGGGTCAGAAGTATTTCAACCTTTCAGGAATAAATGGATCATACTGAAAGTTCATACTAAGTTTATTCAGACTACCCACATTTAAACCATCTTTTTTTCCTCAACTTTCTGTCCCCTTCTGTAAAGTTATTCAAAAAGCAATAAAGGCCAAATCTTATACTCAGTATGCCTCCTGCATAAGTAGATTACATGGTTCTGAGTTTCCTAAGGGCAGCAATGAGGAAGTAGCTACTCTCTCACCACCCAAAGAAGCTGGAATTATTCCAAAGCCTTAGGGATTCATGTGAGCCTATTAACTAACTGCATTCCCCTTCCCCTTCACGTGTCCCTGAAAACAATATTAATAGAGGCACTGCTAATGTCCATGTCATGTAGGACACAGAAATTCCAAACATGACATGTCAGAAACTTGGTCCTTCTTCCCTTCTGCAGCACATGAAAATCAGGAAAATGGCTACCTGAAAAGTATCATGGCAAGGCAGAACTGGTACTTTAAATACAAGAATAAAACCCCTTGGTATAGATAATCAGCGTAGTCACAATACAGGAGGAAGACTTGGAAAGAACACCACAGAACTTCTGAAAACAAAATAATTATTTCAAAATAAATAAATTTCTCTCTACCATCTGTCCCTAGATCCATTTAATCTTGCTCTATGAGAAAACTTCCTCCTTTACAGAAATGTACATAGGCATTTACTAAAAATAAAAGAAAATTAGGCATCTTGTGAGCCACGTGATATTTTTCAAACATACACATATACATGGTAGTTTGGATGCTCTAAGTGAAATATTTCAGATATTTGAAAAAATAAAACAATTTAAAGAATGTCTATTTTTATATCTAGATATTTACACTTTTTTCCTAGTATGAATTTATGTTCACTTTTCTGTTCCTTTTTAAAGGCATAAATTTTTAAGTTAACAAGATACCCATACCATCAGGAAGCCTCTATGAAGCATTTTAATTAACAACAGCTGTTGCAAATTATGTCCTATATCAATTAAAACTTACGTACTTAAAACTGTAAGTAGTTCCTTAATCTCTTCTGCAGAAAAATGCCATCACCTTAGTTAGCTACTGTACAAGACTGCATACATTATAATTCAGCAAAGATCTATGGTTGAAATTTCTGTGCATCTAACCACTTTATACTATATATGTGCTCTACGACAAATTTCAGTGAAATAATTTTGAATTGCAATGGTATAGTATTATTTTGTCGTAGAATAAAAAGCATGAAAGGTTTGACAATTTAAAGAAAGCAATGCTGATAATCATTTTATTGCAAGTAACTCATTCACACCAGCTTGCTGCTGACTGGAAATGTCAGACTTTGGTAAAAATCCCATGGAAAATCCTGTGATTCATTCTAATGACTACACTGCTTGGAAACAGGTGTCTGAACAGGGACCAATATATAATAAAAATAAAGCCCTGACAGTACTTAGAACAGGTAAAAAGGAAACTAAAGCAGACAACAAGAAGGACTAACAAGGGCTGACAGTAATAATTCTATCATCTGTTAAGTGGACAGATACCGGAGTTTGCACTACATAGAAAATAAGACAAGAAACTGCACTAACTCAGGATGTTGCACTAGAAGGCAGAAATAAGAGATACTGTAAGAGGAGTTATACACCTTGTTCACTAGATAAGACCAATAGCTATGATGGATTATCCTGAACACTCCCCGGCTGCTCTATTTAATAATGACAGGATTCTGTGTCATTGCTACAGTGGCCGACACTATTTTGCAAAACCTCATTTGCAAGGTCCAGGCGCAGATTTTCAGCAAAGGTGATCAGAAGTCTACTACGTCCTCCCCTCCACTTATTAGCTCCGCCCTACACCATGTTTATGCTTCCAATCACTTAACCCACAGGCAAGAGCAAAAGCTGCAGTGTAGACACTGTCCCTGCCCTTTCCTCCTGTCTTACTCTGAAATTTCCCTCTACCCCTAAGGGTACACATTCTCTATAAATTACATCTGCTTTAAATCTGCCTTCCTGTCAGACAAACCGTCATTTCTCCATTGTATAGTCAAAGTCATAAGGTTGGTAAGTGGATATTAGTCAAAAAAATGTTTGGAATTCCAGCAAGCATGCTGTGTACACAAAATGCCATGACAGGTAACACATTTATCATACCAGGTCTCTATTTGCAGTAGCCTGACACAGTGGAGGTTTGAGATCAGAGGAGAACTCGCTGTCCTGCAAAATATTTTCCAAGATGAGTAACTGTAACATTAACAATTTACTTTACTGGGAAAACATGCTTTGATGTGTATATTGCAACTGCTAGTGAGGAAGCAGCTGTTATACAGGAATGGAAGATCCAGGAAAAATTCCAGAGCCAAAACAAACACTGACATATTCAGTGATAGTTATTCTGTGGATCACGATGGAGGGAATGGGAAGATGGGCATTTTCAAATTCCTCAGTATTAATAAGGAACATGCAAAGTTTAGGAATATTAATACAGTAAACACTACATCTTGATTTTGGGCAGTGGGTAGTTCTCACTAGTGAACAAATGAAAATGTCACTTGCACTTCTCATCTGCCACAAGAATTTTGCTACATTGCAAAAATATAATTCTTTGTATTGCTCCTGTGTCTACTTAAGTGCCTATGCGCATCTAAGCACCGCTAACACTATACAAGCTTTATGGAGTTCCTATTAATAATATACAGAATGTGTCTAAAACTCCATCACTTTCAATAATATAGAGGAAGCAGAATCATTTATAGCTCATTTGGAACACAGACTTCTAAATGAGAGAGTTGGTATTACAGTTAATAGAAAATTGTGTTATCTAACTTCTCCCATTAGAATTTTTATAACAGCCTTTTAGAGGCACCCTGGTTGTTTATGAGCTTTTGAGATCAAAGAAATGAGGGGAATTCCAAGCATTGAGAGTATGGGGGGTGTTTTGTTTGGGTTTTTTTGGGGTGTTTTTGTGGTTCCATGAAATTCAGTTCAGCCTTTGTTGAAAGACAAACATATACTGCTTCCCTCCCCAGTCTTTGTTGACATTTTGTCCAGTGAAGTAATAAACACAAAGCATTCTGAGGTTGGGTCTGAGCTGCCAAAACATGAACAAAGCACACTATATGTAGACTGATGATAATAAGGCAAGTTAAATAAAGGAACAAGATACAGAAAAGGAAATAATATTTCATGTTACTTTTCCAATACTTCTGGAGCTGAAAGAGTTTGGGGTGGTTACCTTCTTATGAATCCATATATGCTGTGTATGTTGTGTACTTCTCTGCTCCTGATGGCACCATGTGAGAGAGATACTCAGCAAAAAAAAGAAGGAAAAAATACTTATTTGGGTTCTATGGTGTCAGGCAAGACTAGCAGAAATGCAAAGGAAATGGTAGAGAACGGCCAGGACCCTGCACAGGGGGCTTAGGACTGCCCTTTGTGCCACAGCAAGTCTTTGGATCAACCACCTCACCAATCATCACCCTTTCCTAACTTTTTAAAATCTAAGATTTGTCAACACAGCTTTTTTTATATCATAAAATATAGCTTGGATATGTGATGCTTTCATTAAATAATTTTGAAATATATCACCTCAAAGGGGGTTCTATCAAGATCTCATTTACAATCCTTTGGGTTTTTTTAATTTCTCCCTCAAACTTTCTGAAAGACAATTCAGTGACAAATATGTTCTATTACTCACAGAATTTGAAGAGCTGAAAGGAAAAAAGATGAGATAATGAAGTGGACTCTTACATGAATTTTCATTCTAAAGAGCTAAATTGAGTACTAGATACCTAATTATGCTAACAAGAAAAGTGGACATAATTTTTTTTAAAAGAAACCTGAAGCCATTTTAGTGTCCATTGTCAGTCTGCAAGATTTGTGCAGTTTATGCTTTCAAGTAATTTTCTAAAATTGCCTGTCAATGGATGCTTCAATATGTAGTTAGTCAGACACAGGCTGATACGGTCTCTGAAATATAACCACATTTTCTCTGAAGAAGCTACTGAACAAATGAAATAAATTGTTAACCTCACCAACTGTGCTCTTCCCTAGCAATGGATATGCTAAAGAGGGCATAGGAGATTGCAAAACTAGCTCTAGCCAGCTGAGCAAGAGAGATAGGGAAGGCAAAAAGGGATGAACTGCTGTCTGGAAGTAAGTTTAACGCTGGATCGTAATTACCAAGAGTAACGGGAAATTTATGAGATCAATGCAAAGAAGAAAATGTAGACAAGAGAGGGATACAGAGAATGGTGTCCAGTAGCACACACACACAATTTTTAGCTGTAAGAAGAAGAAGAAAGCTCACTGCAGAGGAAAGACATTCCATGTGATTCAGATAGAAAGCCATATGAATTCTAAAATATTTGAATGATTGTGACTGAAGCCCAAAACCTGTTCTGTGACAGACATAATGGGTTCAGATAATGATTTTCCAGCTGGGTCCATCTGAAGAGGCTTATAACCATGTCAGTTGTCCATCACAACCTCCCCACTGGAGCTGAGCTTGTCTGACCTCCAATGAGTCATAATGAATTAGGCCATAAATATAAAAGCCTTGTTAAACCATCTAGGATAGTTATCTAAATGTGATTGAATAGATTAGGATGAAACTGTTTAAAAATTTAATGCAGCTGAAAGCGTGGTAACTCCTGGCAAAAGATTTGTGATAAACAGGGAGAGCAGGTGTAGGTAAAAAATCTGCAGTGGGCACAGGCAGAGCTAAACACAGCTACGTGACTGTGACCAAAGATCAAGGCAGGCCCGAGAAATAATGGTGCTCCTTTTGTGAGATGCACCAGAAAGACACGGCAAACTATTTACTGTCATTAGTTCAGAGAAGGCCGGACTGAGTCAACATTCAAATTAATCCAGTGTTTCTTTATTTCACATATCCTAATGTCTTTGCAGGTGGGGATCTTTTCAACATATGAGCAATTCAGATGGCTTCATAGCTCAGGGAGGATAAAAAGGCAGTATCCTTTTAACAAGGTACTTCATAAGCTGAGTGGTTACCACAGTGACAGCTGGGTGAAGGCATGCTTTCCTCTGCCATGTGAAACACTCTGTCATGTTGGGAGAAATACATATATTTAGCTTTCTTCCATGACATGTGCACATTCTGTTTGCCACTTCTGACTTTCAAAGAAGTCTGGTGTGTACTCAGCTTTGTAATATGTAGATGCATAAATATACAATCTAAAGAAGGGTCTATTTCTGCATGTCCTGTTTATATATACAATGATTTGGGGGTTGTAATTTATTTTATTGTACATTAGATGTCGATGTTACAAGGTATATCTATAGTAAGATAGGTCTATAATAAGACAGTATACCTTACGAGCTATACATATGCATTACATGATCACATACAACTCAAGGCATCATATATGCATTTATATACTGAATATATGCCTACCATGCATGAATGCTTTAGCACAAAGAAATAGGTTTCAGATGCAGCCAAGTACTCAAAAATCTCAGGCATTTTTGTTAAAGTTTTCCATGCTACTTAGTTCAACAAAAATTAATTTGATTCCGTGTATCTATAGCAAGGTTTGTTCTCTGCTACACTGGACACCTGCCTCACCTAAATGCATGTAAGATATAGTACTCAGCTTTGTCAGAGACACAGAGGCACTGAGGCATTGCAGACACTGAATGTTACAACTTTCAAATATCTTCCTTGCTGCTGAAACTCATAGTGCTCACCTGGACATCTCAACTTCCACAGAAAGTACTACAGAAGAGTTCAGCTCCTAACAATGGGGTTTTCTGACACAAGCAATTTAGCAGGAACTGCCCTAAAGCAGACAGAAACATGAACAAAAGGGTGGGACTCAAATGCTGTTAGACCATGTTCAGATGTTCTTTGCATTAAAAAAAAAACAAACCAAAAACCAAAACCCCTATATTAGTTAGAACAGCAACCGAAAGCCTGATCCCCTTCTCTCACTGAAGCTTTCAACACAAATCCTTGTATTTTTCTGCCTTACTGTAACTTAAGCCAGCACAAAATGGTGCAGCTTCAACATGAAATACTGAGAGAATTTCAATTCAGAATAATTTCACAAGGCTTTCCTGAAAAATGCACAATGAAGGGAGCACAAACTGCATGATGTTCAGGGCCAGTGTAAGACATGATAGGAATACAGGTGGTTGAAGAGTGCTACCAGTCAGAATTTAAGCATCAGAAGTACTTAAGCCTTGTCTTAGGTGACTACAATTACATTTAGGAACCAAAGTTACCTTTATAAATCTGGCCCCTATTACTACATTTGTGCACTTTTATTTGTATCTTTTCTCCTAGGTAAGGTACCACCCTTTTAGAGGATATTTTAAAAATTTAAACATGATATATGCCCTTTACCATCAGATATTCAATTGCTTCTCAGGCTGACATGTTACTGAATATATCTCCACATACTCTTATATGGAAAGAATTCCCTTTCCCAAACCAAAGCTCAAAAAGTTTTAGGCCAAAGCTAACTACTCTCTTAAATTCCCACTCTGTCTAACTGAATTGATATCCACAGAGATGTGCAAACCAAGACATCCACAGACTTCCTTTGCTCAGCCCTTGTGTAGGAGATTACAGGACACTGAATTAGCAAATGAGGAACACACAATGAGCAACCAGTTCTGTAAACTGTGGTTTATGTGACTTACCCAGAATCAGGTAGGAATTTTGTGGCAGGGTCAGGGAAGACATCCTTAATCATACATTATCTACCTGTAATTCACCTCTCCACTCATGTCTCCCTTTTTAATTTCTAAAATGAATGGTGCAAAAGATGGTTAATAACGTGCTCTACAAAGTCTGAGCATGCTCCATGAAAAGTGATTGGGTGGAGCTCATATCATCTACCTTAAGCTATTTAAAAATGTAGATGGGCAGTCGAAGATAATTTTCTGACCTTCCTCTGTAATCAGTGGCATAAAATAGGCACCTCCAAAAGGGTGACTAATCCCATACTGAAAGCCTGTCTAAGACTGAATGAATTGCCCTCTGGAAGTGTTTAGATGTATCCATTAACTACAAAGAGTATCTACATGACTAGATACCTAAATTTTCAGTGGCTCAAGTTGAGTAAGATGGAGCTTGACACTTGTGTTTTACTGTGTACTTGAATCTCAGGAGCAATATGAGTGTCAGCAAAAGTACTGAGACTATCCACAACTGCAGTTCCAAAAATAACTTTGGTCTTTGTCTGACACCTGTAGTGACCTTCGTGGGTATACAAACATTATTAGTTATCTACCTAATCCTTAAAGTACCAGAAGTCTGCAAAAGTGCAGTAAACTCAATATCAATCCTAAATTGTTGTTAGAAAACTGGATTTGTGAAGAGCTTTTCAGTGAAACAGGATATTAACAACAAAGTGGCCCTGAGAGATACAGGCAATAATCAAAGTAAACAAGTATACTCAGTGCCTTAGCAATCAGTAGAGAGCAAGTCTGTCAACAGGTAATGTCCAAACTAAATAGCAGTTCAGAACATCACTTTACCAATTATGAAGCCAACCAAAACACGAGAAGCTGAACATCAGTGCAAGATCCCGCATTAATAAATATCACTAAGCCACTCTTTGATCAGAGAAAAATCTGATAACATCCTATGGCAAATGAGGTATACTTTAGGTAATCCAAACCATGTCTCAACTGTTGCTCTGAAAAATGTTGTGGCTTAAAAGTGCTTTCACAGTTAAAAATACCGTCTGAAGAAATATTTCCTTTGAATTGAAGGAAGCTAGGGAAAGCAAAGTAAGGTGTTCTACATGGATGATGGAATCTATTAACACAAAGCAAATTGCATGTTCAAGACCCAAGGGCAGACTCTCTTAAAAATTAGTAGTCTTCACTCAACTGCATTATTCCACTGAGGTCATACACCCTTACAAGCTAAAGTAAGGTAAACATATTTATACCTGACCAAAGCAAAGGTTTAATAGATTATTAATTTTTCATAAACTTGATTTTGTCCTTGAACATGAAAATACTATGCTTTTGCATACTTACTTTAAGCTTTGATATTTTTGTATTATTAAAAGGAGGAAAAAATAAAATCTGTTTTTCAACAGAGATGACTATATTTAGCATTATGATGGGAAATTCATAACTCAGAACTCTTTACATCATTGAGAGAGAACATAGGGGTGAAGAATAAAGAAAGCAACTTAATCATATTGACAATTTTGACCCTCAAAACAGACAAATTATATTTATATATTATATTTATAGCAAACACCCTCTCTGTAAACGTATTTTCCTCCTATGATTATTCTGCATCTTACTAATGAATGTGGAAAAAAAAATAATAAAAAAGCAACCACAACCCAGAAAAACAGAGACTTACGTCACCTCCAAGATTACGACATAAGAAATAAGTTAGTAGCCTGACTTCTTCTAATGCTAATACTCAAAAATGCATGTCTAGCAACCATCTAAACTACAAATTAAATGGTTCAAACTCACAGAGGCAAATATGTACTCAGACAGACATGACTGAGAATGAAATAGGAGAAAGCTGGTGAAAGAGAAACACATCCTTAAATAAAGGGTATAAATAAAGTGCATGATAGATGTGCCAAACATGCATCGGAGTTTTTTCTTTCAAGTTTGATGTCTTTTATTCATTTCCACATGGCATCAGGGCTTGGGTTTCATAGCATTACAAATACAATTACATGACAACTTTATTATCATTACCATTTAGAATGCTTCTTTCTGTTTTTTAGTTTCTGCAGGTAACTTTCTTTTCTGATGTTCACTTCACAAAACCACACCAAAATACATTAAGATGCACATGACATTTCTTTATTTATTTCTCTTTCTGGGACATTACAACCCCCCTCACAAACCATTTTTAACATTATAAAAAAATTTAGACCATTAAAAATTCCTCAAAAGATCACAGGAAATCAAGCCTAAACAATCCACAGTGTATTCTCACTTCCCTCCATGGCAGCTAGGTCTAGTGGACTGTACGAGAACTAGAAGCGAAGAACTCACAGATTTAATTCATACTAACTCCCACTAACTGGCTTTCACACTCTGTACTTCTACACATTTTACACTGTCTAATCATGTCCTACTTATTTTCCTGAGGCATGTAAATATTAACACCCAAATTACTGCTAAGGAAAGCTAAGTAAGCTTATCAGTTGTTTGAGGTCACAAACAACTCAGTATCGTTATCACTATTGCAACACCTGCACCTTAAGTGCATTTCTGGATAGGTCAAACCAGGAAAAGGCAACGTGGTTAATTCTGGAGCCTATTTTAGTCAAGTTCTGGAAAGATGCTCATAAAAAGTGTTATTTTGGCTTCCTGAAACCATTTGTCTCTTATCTGTTTTGTGCTCTGAGACACCTGAGGAATTGCTAGCATGGAAACGTTATACAGAAGACAGAAAGTCATCATCTTGAGGATACCATAATGCGTAAGAGAAACAACAGCAGTGATAATAATAGCCCAGTTACCTATGCACACGTCTGGGGACAGTGGCATGTCCAACATTCAGGTCTAGGTTTCATTTAATGTATGGGTCTTAAAATTTTTATATTGCATCATCCTTTCTGTCACTATTAATAAGGATTTATCAACATACTAAATATAGAAGCTGGATTAACTAATTAAGGCTTGCACAGCGTATGTGATGTTAATGCTTACAAATAATAAGGTTTCAGACCATGGGTTTAAATTGTTGTTATTAATCATATAAAACAAACAAGACAAAATATTTTTCTGAGCATAGGTAAATCAGGAGGTACTACTCTGTGATTATCACTGACTTTTAATAAAGTTAATGGGATTTTTAAAAATCCCCGTCTCTGAAAACTTACTTCTTTCTACTGAATTCATTACATACTTAGCAATGTGTCTGAGTCTTTCTTCTTCATGTACAATTCTAGTTTTTCAACAGTAAACTAGGAAATGTCCACTGGCCAGCAAGATTTTTCCTCTTTTTAATTTTTTACAAAAAATATGAGGTTTTTGTCTTAAATGTATCTCTCAGCCTGACTCTACACTATGTCAGTGTTTCAGATTAGCTTCAACTTAATCTAAGCCATGCTCTTTCCTTAGATGGTGTAGTATTACACACTTCTATTACTCATTTTATTTACTCCTTTGGGATGAAATTGCTGCCTGCCCTCCTGGAATAGTAGATAATTAACTCTTTAGAAATAAGGTTAGTGTTTTGCTAGACAAAAAGCTCTTCCTGAAAGTGAAGTGAACAAATATGTACAAAGATTATTAGAAATTGTATGCAACCATTTTGACCCCCGAGACAAAGCTTCCAAGCCAGACCAGAAAATAAATTATCATGTATGAAGTCTGGCTCAAAAAGGAACAACATCTTTGATAGTTCACTAAGACATGTCACACTCAAGGAAAAGTAAAAAATACAGAGAAGAATGTGTTCCAACATTACCAAACAAGAACCATCTTTTCAATCTAGAAATTTAACGCAGGTAGCACCACTGATTCTAAAAGTTTTATCTACCCCTTCCAACATACATACCAAATACCTTGTAGTCTTGTATCAAAAAGCACCTTTTCAGCTTCATACAGACTTTTATCCAGGTGTGCTCATCCAAAAGAAGTATTAGACATCTCACATGATCCCGTGAGACTTACTCTGTGGGTCATACACAATTGATTCAGAGAAGCAGCTGATCTCCAAGAGATTTACCAGTCCAAACCTCAATGCTGAGCATTGAGTTTTACTTCATCAAGATTTAAAATGTACAGCAGTGCACACTTTAGAGCAGAAGAGATGTTCAGAGTAATACGCAAATCACTGTGCTGACAAGATGCAATGAGAAAACACTGGAGGGAGGGAAAAAGGGAGGGATCATGGAAATGCTAGGTCAGTTATCAGATAGATGAAGTCTCTAATCTAATTCACTACCCTGCACCATAATATAAAAGCTGAGAGAGTAATTGAATGTGTCTCTCACAGGGGAGGGGCCTCTGACTGTCAGGAAGAACTGAGAGGAAGAACTCCCTCTATATCCATAACATTGAATGGAGATATATGGTCTTTCTTTTTACCTCTGAACCAGCAGTGAGCTGATTAAAGAAAGGCAGAATAAAAGAGTAGGCAAAGTAAGTCTTTGCCCCCTATAAACACTACACTAACTCCTGTGGCACTGAGTAAAAGAGGAAAACACTGGAAAACTGTTAAACACTAGGAAGTGGGAAAAAGTACAGGAAGGAAAAGCAAAACCAATAAACACATAGGTTTGTAACACAACTGTTTAATCATGAAACAGTACACTGCGTTCAGAATTGCTGCATGTCAACAGAGCGTACAAATAGCTGTAGTAAACGTAGGACTAGCATGAAGAACAACTGCAAAAAGTATTTCTCAAGGTGTTGTGCATAACAGGACAAACTTACAGCATCAAGAAGATGGACTATCTGTACTCTCTCCCTTTCAGTTTCCCAGCTACAACATGCATGAAACAGTAGAGCTTCAACAAGTCTGGCTAAGGTTTATTGCAAAACCCAAGGAAGTGGTCTCAATTAGAGAAACAGCAATGAGGTCAGCTTTCTCACTGTGAGAGAGATCCAGATATCCTTGAAGTATTTAAACGAACCTAAAGACTCATTTTCAAAAGTGATCAAATCTAGCACCTAACAACAGAGAAGTCCTAATCTTAAAGAAAATCAATGCAGCATAAATTCCTGTTCTGCTTAGCAACCAGGAAATTGTATACAATGTGAAACCATTGTACAAAAACACTGGAAGTATGTATGTTCTGCATTTCTCATACATGGATAGGGAGCTGCTTTGTCTCTGTATAGAGCAAAGTGTGAGATCAACACTAGGCCTTAAGTGCAAAGAACTCTGCCTTTTCCCTTCCTCCATCTTCAGCTAAGCATTTCTTGCCCTCACCACACTCCTGAAGTGTGATGTGAGCTGAGCATTCCTCTCATTCTCAAAGTAGGCATCTTTAAGAGTTTTGCATAAAAATAAATCCCCTTGAGTTTATTCATGTTGCACAGCCTTAGTCCTGCAGGAAACTTTCCTTTTTCCTTTGTCGCCTTAGAGGGTACAGCCTGTCCCTGCTGTGCACATTTGGTTTTGTAGGTGGGTGGGGCATTTTGGAAGTACTGTTCTCCTGGGGACACACTGACAAGCACATACACACTGGCGACTGTGATTACTTCTGGTTGTCACAGAACGACAAAGAATAGTGTAAAAACTACTTATAACTCTTGAAAAAGATATCAAGTTATCACTATTGTCTTTCTCACCAAGAAACATACGTTGGAATCACATTCCTAGTGGCCACCTCCCTGAAATCAAACCAGGGCTTACAGTGATCTAATGGCTACATGGGCCTTGTGCTGCCTCTGCATGAGTGACATTTCAGCAGCCCAAGAGAGTAATGCTGACGGATCTTTCAAATACTAGCAGTAGTTCAGCACAGGTTTTTTTCTTCCCGAAGTTTAATCTCAGTTTCTTTCTCTAAAGGCTTCTGGCATTACAGAAAACATACCTCATTTCTTGCTTGAAAACCTCATAGACACAGACTCAGTTAGAGTAGCCCCTTTGTTTAAACTCTGAGGTTTTAGGGGTAGATACTGATAATTTATAATCTGGATGTGAAGAACCTACTGTGAAACAGGGCCCTGATCTGAAACCTCTGGGCAATGCTGCAAGACAAGCACTAATTACAGTGGTGTCATCTTGTTATCTGAGCAAATGACTGTGACGCCTTCATTTCCCTTCTGGCTCTTCCACCTACCTTTGTTGCCTCAATTTAGCTTTATGCCCTCATGTAAACATAGATTTTATACCTCATTTGCTTATCTTATAACTTTCAGGAGTTATATTTGCATGCACAAATGGTCATTAAAAACTTCCAGAGAAAAAGCAAAAAAACTGAGTTTCTCAGAAAGGTGGATAAGTATTAGGCCTATTAAAAAAAGCAGCAGCAGCTTAAAGATATATATTTGTGTATGTCCCTTTTTGGTCCTTCTTTACAGGTAGTTAAACTAAGACAAGGTAGTAAGCCACAAGTTCTGACTCCCCAGCTACCATCCTAAACACAGTTTAAAGCTCACTTCTCTCAAGGTTTCAAATGAGTTCACCAAGATACAATTACAATGAGAAAGAATTAGTACGTAGCTCTTCAATCATACTGCAAAACTATTTTGCTAACTGCATAAGCAAAGTTTAATTCTCAAAATTAGTATCAAAGCTATGCAGAAATATAAATATCTTAATAGATAATAACACATCTTAAGAATTATGTAGTTTGCTTTGTTCTTGACCCCCTCCCCCTGCATTTCTGTCGTCACACAGCTCCTTTTTATTGCCACAAAACCTCTCTGCCATTAGAGGCATTCATTTATTTTTGGGGATGGGAGGATAAAATGACAAGAAAGTCCTAGATGTTCACAGCAATGGTTCCTTTGGTATTATAATTTTTATTGACTATTTAAAACTTTTAAGTCCTAGATGTTCACAGCAATGGTTCCTTTGGTATTATAATTTTTATTGACTATTTAAAACTTTGGATTATGACTCTCTTTTCCTGAGGAATAAAATGTCACATCAGCAAACATAGTGAGATTGATGAAATTAGTGTGAAGATATTGTAAAGACGCGAAAGAGAAACAGTTTCGCCGTTGAACACAGTGGAACTGTGCTTTGTGATTTAATCCTTATTCAGGTAAGTGATGGCAGTAGCAAAACTTCTATTTTAAGAATAATAAATTTACAGCTCTATGTAAAAGCAATTTCATATAAAAGTTCATGTCCACCTTTCCAGATTTTCTAAACATAAAATGGCCACATGTACATCAAATACATCGAAGTCCTACTGCTTTCAGACACATTACCAAAATACGCTGTTTAATCAGTAACCTACAATATTAATAATTCTAAAACACTACCCGATTTTTAAAACATTGACTGTTATTGTCTTTCTAATTTATATTCCATATAATATCCTAAATTAATATTTTCACACAATCCCAACAAATACAATCCCTCCCCCCAATATTTTTCAGTATATCAATGTGAAAACCGAAAGCCAAACACAGAAAATAAATGAGATATTTTTACAAGGCCTTTTAGAGTTCAATTATATTGCCCTTAGAAAAGATCTTCCCTTGCATTCCCTTAAATATAAACTAAATTTCTGCGAAAAACACTAGGCAAAATGGGGATGAGATTACAAGTAATTTTAGAGTTTCTCGCTGAGGCAAAATTTCAGTGATCTGTTTCTGTTCAGCTTTAGCTAGATGGATCCGACCACTGTAAGTTCCATAGGATCCAAGCAAATTTACTCTTAAAAAATCTAGTGCCACCCTAGCACCTAACATGATTACATAACCCTTTTTCTCCTTTCCGCCGCCCGTGTGCGGGGCATGTAGAAGCACGCACAGCGTGAGGGGCAAAGTCCCCATAAAGAAACTTCACGGTAGCCGACCCAGGGACCACAGCTGTCCCTCTGAAGGATTTTCTAGGCAAAAAAAAAACCCCACATGCAGTACAAGTCCGTCCCTAGGACTAAAGGCTTATCAAAAAAAGCATGCCCCGCTCCCCACGCTGAGAGCTCGATGCTCTCCTACCTCCCAGGCTTAGAGCCAGCGGACAAGATAAGGGACGGGGTTGATCCGAAGGGATTGCAGGCTGCCGCTCTACCTCCCAGGGCAACGGGGCTAAGGAGGGAGGCGAGGGGCCCGGAGCCCTGCCCTCCCGTGAGAAACTCGGGGAGCTTTGTCCCGGGGCGGGGGAAGGGCTGCGAGTTGCCCCCGGCCGCCGACGGGACGCGCACGTCGGGGTTGCAGCCTGTCCTCCCGGCCCCGGCGAGCCTCACCTTCTCAGCACGGGGCACTGCCACTGTTCGCCTCGCTTTAGACGGGGAAGGTTCCAAGTCCGGAAGAGCTACCTTCTGCTCACGGATAATACTGCCCAGGAGTCAAAAGAGCCAGAGCGAAGAGGGGAATGACAGCTCCGGGGGACGGGGGCAAGGGAAGAGCCCCTTCTCTGGGCACACGCCGGCCCGCTCCCCTCCGTTCCCCCGGCCCGGCCCCCGCTCGCAGGTGAGCCCCGGAGTTCAGCTGCCGGGAGCGGCACGGTTCGGATAACATCCTGCCCCCAGAACCAAGCAAAAAGTATAAAAAAAACCCCATCCCGTATTGCCCTACCTTTTCCTCCACATACCCACGCACTTTACCTGTTTTTATGCCGGGTTTTTAATAAATTCCTTCCAAAAGGAGCCATGATCCCAGCGGCATAACATCAGCGATCCCCAAACAATTCGAGGGTGTTTCCTTCTCCCCTATTTTTTTTCCTGAGCTCCTTCCAGCTTGTTAATAGTCACCGAGCGTAGCGATGAGCTGGAAGTTGTGCAATTTACTGCTAACTTTGAACTCCAGCTTGTTGCTGCTGCTGCACCTTTGGATCCTGCCCAACTGCGAACTTGAAGGAGGTGTTTAGCAGCAGGAAAAAAGAAAGGGGAGGGGGAGAATACGCACTTGCTCCAGTGATGTGAAGTTATGCACAGAACTTGATAAACTTTCAGCCTTATCACCCTCAGGGCAGCAGGCAGCAAGTGGAAAAGAAGGGGCTTTGCTCCGGTGTGGAACTGTGTAAAGACACACACACACACACACACACACTCACACACACACTCACACACAAAAGCACTGAAAACTTTCCCCGGCAGGCTCCAGCCACTTCAGGTCAAGTCGCTCAGCTTAAACACATGCGTTAATGAAGGGCAAGCTACAGTTGCCACACCAGTTCTCAATGCATAATAACCTTCCTTTTCAGTACCTCGGTACTCCCTTACAAGGTGTTAGACGAGTAAGGGGAAGATGAAGGGAAAAAGACCGCTGTGGCCCCTCTGCTCTCCCTGGATTTTTAAGTAAATGAGCTGTTTGCATGAAAGCCTTCGCAGACTAAATGCACCTTCGAAAATGTGGCCTAGCAGAGAACAAGCGAGGCAGCAACACGAAAGGCTGGGTTCGTACTACACTGTTCCAGGACCTTTTTTGTTATTATTTTAAACTGGCTTTGCCAGAAGGGAAGTGAACACACACCATGGTTCCTGTTCACTGGAACCCCCTGGGAACAAGAGATTTGGAGTAAAGCTTTAGAAGGAAAAAACTTTTTTTTTTTTAATGTCTCCTCCAATTTGGAACAGAGCAATGGAAAAAAACCCCATTGTGCCCAAAAGTCTGATACCGGTGGGTGAAGGTCCCAGAGCAGGTGGGAAGTCCCCTGCACAGTTCTCTACTAGCATACCCTAGCCCTCTACTTTCTGCAGTTAATTTAACAGGTACATATTAGATGTAAATAATTCCTTTTTTTTTTTTTTTTTATCCTCACAGGGCAGATTCTTTATGTGGCTGCCCAAAGGTGCAGCACAATAGGGAATTGTTTTATTAACCAGGGGCGATGATTAAATAGGAGCCTACCAGAGTAAGGGCTAATCTGAAAATAAGGCTTTTTCTAAATTTCCCCTTTCCTCCCTTATCCAAGATAGTCGCAGCAGCCTGAAGAAAACAAAGCAAAGGGCCATTCCATGGGTTACCTATTACTGGCAGCTCTAGGAATACCCCACATATTTTCAGTTCAGTCCCACGCCTCTAAATTCTCTGAGCTGTAACTACAAAGAGAGAGACCGGAGCCTCTTAAAAGCCTTGTTTGTGTATTCATTCAAATTAAAAAAAAAAAGATAGGGAACCTGAAATGAAATATTGAGAATGAGATTTCGTATCCTGGTGCCAGGGTAAATTTTAATTTTAGTCTGGTTTGGGTATTATGAACATAGGCACACATTAAGTCCGCGGAAGTCTTTCCTTTTGCTTTGAATCAGGCTATATATGCCACAAAGAGGGGATTTTCTTATATCTAAAGGACTGGGAACATTTTTCAGTCCCTAAAAGATGTTCAAGACATATTTGGCATAAAAATCGAACCAGTGTAGAACTTCCTAGAGAATAATTAATATTCAAATAACTATTTATATTGGCAAAGTTAAAATGAAATAGCTTTATCTACAAAATAATATCCACTTTTCATGATGAAAATAAATGGGAACTTGATATTTGTAGCTGTTTTTATTACTTCTGTATAGTAATCTCACAATTTTAATTTATTAAAAAATTAAAATAGCATGTAAATTGTTCCTTTTCCTCTAGCAAATGGAAAATAATCTTCAACCAAATACATGTAATGTGGGTCCCTCTACACAAGTAAATCAAAATGTTTGTTACATTCACGTAGCTATGCAAAGAATTCTAGAAAAGACTCCAGCATAATAAGCAGATATTTTTGCCACAGTTGAGGGGAAAGAGAGGGCTTTCAGTTTATGCACTTTCACAATTAGGCTAGTCAAAACCAGGAAGAAAGTATGTGAGTGTATGATAAAGTCTTACAGAGTAATAAAGGAGAGAATCTTAAGCATGAGGAACATAGGTCTTTACTAAAAACAAGAGCAGAGGATATTTAGTATACCATAAAGAAGTGAATACATGCGGTTTCACCTGATATTCAATTTGTACAAACCAAAGAAAAGTAGCATAGGTGGCAAAAAGATTTACTGAGTTTATAGAAAAACATACACAAACCCATAAAAATACATGGATATTACTCTTAGTAACAGAAGGGACTTGAATTTCCATTCCCCAGCACATAAACTGGTATCTGAATAGAGTAGAAATAGTAGCAAAACTTTGCAGAGAGACAAGTTAATTTTGTAGGCAATGTTGACATAACAGTTCAGTTAGCTTGTCCTTAAACTTCCAAAGTGCCTCAAATTATCTGTATCTGTATGTACACGTCCATAGTTTTCTTTAAATTGCAGCTCTGATCTTCCAGGAATATTGTGCTAACATTCCAGACCAGGGCCCTGGCACTTCCCAGCATGCCATGTGGACATAAAAAGCAACAACCACTCAAGTCCTGAGTATGATAACCTTCTAATCATACTTTCTGCATGCAAAAATCTAAACGGTGGATACCTGGTAACATCACATTTTTCATTCACAAGTTGTTAAGCCCAGACGAATTGTTCTCTGTCAGAGTATCTTCCCTTTAGGAGAAGTCATGACTGAATTGCAGACAGTTTGTTTTGAAGGACTAATTTTTTGAAAAAAAGTACATATGTATGGATCTTGAGATGTTCAGAAAGATATGTCAACAATTCACACTCATATTTAAAGGAGAAGGAAAGGGAATTATAAACACTCAAGTATCACCTGCCATCTTCCAAAGCATCTCACTCTGAGTGTTTTATTCCTCTCTTTGGCAAAAATACTGCAGCATAGAAATGGGGTTAAAGCCCAGCTTTAACCCAGGTTTAGAACCCAGCTTTAACCATATCAGTCTATGGGTATAGTTTCAAATTAACTTGAATGCAACAAGAAGTGGGTGTGCTAATGCTCCCTCCTTCCCTTTCACACCTCTCTTACCCTTACTCTTAGCTCCAGTGCTTATCTTAAACAGTCTCTGGGATCTCATCTGATCTCTTTGTAAGTTGATGTAACCTATTCAAATTTCAATTCAGCAAGAAAAGTTTGTTCCTTCTATTTTGGCTGATTGCTGAGATGAGTTGGCTTAACCTGGGGTCAGAAAAGATCAGACAGTGTGAGTTCCAGAGTTGATGCAAGGGAGGAATACTAAAAGAAAAAAGAGAGGAAGCAAAAGAGAACTTGGAAATAAGGAAAAGGAGCAAGACCTCCTTTGGCTGAGTGGTAGGGTATGTTGGCAGCTTAACCTATTCAAAGAGTGGGTTTACAAGAAATGACTTCATCTCATCTAATAGCTTGCTGTCCTTAAAAGTGGGAAAGTCTTACTCCTCTCACCAGGCACAGACTCCTGGCCCTTTCCTTGTGCCAAATCTGGTTGTCAACAGGCTTTCTGCTCACACAATTCAACTTTTTAAATGGATAGAAAACGGACTTGACACAGGAAAGTGAATAAAGAGCTTTTAGTGGGCTAGCTAGTTAAATTGTCTTATTGAAGTGTCTGACAATTGGCAGGCCGGGCATGTGAGGAGAGAAACAGGACCGTGTGGCCAAGAATGTGGGCAGAGAGATGTGGGAGGAAGATGTCTTGTCTGAGCAGCCCTGAGCAGCTGGATTGACTCATTGTGTAACTTCATTTTGGCTGCAGCACTGAGCAGTGGAGACAGCAAAAGCTACCTTAGAAACAAATTGCCCATTCCTTGCTCTGTGCATGGGCTGATTCTGGTACCTTGGCTCCCTGATTTTATACCTCATAAAAATATATGTCTGCTTAAGCCAGCCAAGAATATGAATAAAAGACACTAAACTATATGGTCCAGTAGAGTAAGAGGGAAAAGTCAGTAATGGGATTATCACTAATATATATACGGCATATATATTACGGCATATGATATAAACAGCAGCAAATTTGGTGATCCATCTTCATCAAGGTTGTGGATTTGTCCTGCTCAACTTACTTCAGAAGATTTGCAAAAGGAACTTCAAGAGGACTAGTGGCTGATGATTACATGGCAAGTGAAGATCATGTTGATGAGTGCAGAGTGCACTCAGAAGAAAATCTAAACAAACCCTTAAATTAACTGTCACGTCTTCAAAATGTAATTTATTTGAGACCGTTCATGAAAAGCCTTAGGTCAATGTTCTATACTGTTAAAACCAAAACTAAACCCAAACAAACAAAAAAAAGAGTTAACAATTAATGAGAAAGGAATGCAGAATGAATTGGTAAAGCTTTCTATGCCACTGTAAACTTTCACTCTGAGTCTACATTTTTAATAACCCAGGGAGCCCATCTGAAGAAGGATATGTAGTACATGGCAGAAAAAGAGTTTTAACATACAGAATAGTTTCATACATGAGGAGAAATTAAGTAGACAGACAGGACTCTTGAATCTGAAGAAAGGCGAATATCTGATTAATTGTAAAGGTCTCTACAATAATCTACATCACAGAGAAAATAAACAGAAAACACTTATTTCTCACAGTGTCAATCGAACAGCCTGCTGAAAGAAATAATTATAAAGCAAAGTTAAAATAAAAAAAACAAAGATTGGATTTGCAAGTAAATGACAGAACTGCCATCTGACTGCAAATTTTGGGAAGGAAAAACGTAGGAATAGTTAGAGAAATTAGGCAAAACCATGGATCTTGTGGCCAATAGGGGTGAGAAAAATTACTGCATTCTTGTGTCTTTATCACCTTGGTCCAGCTGTTTCTCAAACCTCTTTTCCTTTACTTTCCCTACAGCTTACTAACTACTGGCATAGCATAAAGTACAGTACACCTCACAGGTTACTTTTGATTTGCAGATTGGGTTCAGATGTAGCATCACCCAGGCTGCTGTGCCCCTTTGTAGAGGACTTCCATGTAAGGATTTTCCTGCACTTTAAACAACAGTGAACAAAACAGTCAACTTGACCTCCTGTAAGCAGATTTTTATTCAGTGTTGCAGATACAGAACTAGTTTTTTTATATTCTGCAAGCCCCAAGCACTCTTAAGCATAGGCAAGGAGAACAGCCCCAGATATGGAGTCAAGTCCTTTGCCTGCAAATGACATTCACGGTCAGCACATTCTACATCTAGCCGCAAATCTCTTTCTCTCCTTGCTTTCATTAGGTACTGGGACAATGTCTTGTGACTGGATTTACCATTTTTCTGTGTCCAACACTCTCCTCCCTTAAGTATTCCTACTCTTTCTGTAATGGTGTAAACTTTGTCAGTTAAGTACTTGAAGAGTCTGTAATAAAAGCAAATTAAGGGACCAGAATTTCCTTCAGTTTGTCATGGGATCTGTTAAATATAGTGGTCCAAATAAGATATCAGCTCTGAAAATCCTTGAATCACTGATTACCTGATGCTGGGAGTAAAAAAACCTACCTCATATTTGCCTTGCTTTTGCACTCTTCCCTAAACATCTATCAGAGGCAGGACATGATGCCAGCAAAGAATTTGAGATTTTCTCCTAGAGCAGCTTTTCTGTTAATGATTGGATATAACGTGAAAATTAATCTTCTCCTTGTGTCCTTTCTCCAGCTCTCTAGCAGTCCTTTTTCCTCTGTGTAATTTTGATAAAAATGTGTTAAGAGACTTGAGCTACATTTTAGCTCTTACAGATTTGCATGGTTATCTTGGAAACTGCAGACAGAGTTAATGATCTACCTAATACTCTCTTTTACTATTTCTTTTTAAAATCCTCTTATGAAATGTTCATACTATTACTTTTCATAACAGTTTTTGCAGCATGTTGCAATAGTATTTTGTGGTTATATTCTTTGGTGTTAAGTGTCTGACTTGTAACAACTCTGACTATTGTGGCATCTACGTCACAGAGAGCAGTTTAGATGAACTGCTGTGTCCCAAGCTGCCATACCTGGGTCAACAATGATTGGTGTAGAGGATTTATCTGAAAACCTAAAACTGATCTGAGTACTCTTCCAGGAGCTGCAGCTTAAACTGCATCCCTTGAGAAAGACATTGAAAATATACCAGGTACATCAAAGAAACTTTCTAAGACTGGAAGGTTTTAGAAGTTGAAGAGACACAAAGAAAATATTTTTATTTTTTTGAAAATTATGACAAAGATAGTTTCCTGATACAAATATAGGGTTCTGAATATTTTTAATAAAACTTTTACTATATAACAATATTTTTCTTTCAAAAGACATATGCTAAATTTGCATAATGTGCTATAATCTACTGAAAAAAGCTACTTATGCTGCCTACATCCAAGGAAAATCAATGGCAGTTCTTGCAGCTTGAAATGAGGAAACATGATCACAAGATTTGTAGATGAGCAAGCCTTAAGAAAGACAAGGATCACGCATCCACCAGACAGCCTCCAAGGTAAGGAGTCTTCGTGCTCCATGTACAGAATTTACTTCTCCTCTTGAATGTTATATGTTTAAATTGCTTCTTAGCAATAGTCACTGGAATTGAACTGTTGACATGTTCATGGTCAAATTTGATTCCTCAAATAAAGTCATATACAGAGTAAATATTTTATTTTTATTATTTTTCTTTTTCTTTCTATATTGCGGCTGTCTTTTGCTCAATTGAAGAACTGACCTTTGCAAATGAAAATTATTTTCAGAAAGAAACAAGCCTCTGTGTGTGCCCTTGTCTGTTGAATGAGAACATCTTTTAGAGACAAACATCTGAAACAAATGTCCCCTGGAGGTGTACACTATTCCAGTCATTACAGAGAGAGTACTCATGTTCTTATTTAATGCCAGTCCCTGAGATCCTGTCAGTACCTGCACCCATTAAGCCTATCACTTTTCAACTTTACACCAAAATCCTTGATATTGTTTTCCTGATGTAAGCTTCCAGCATGCCTGTTCTCGTCTTCCTGCAGAGAGAGAGATCTTCTCCAGATGTCGGCTCTCAAATGGGCCAGACACACATTAAAATACAAGCCCTCTTCCTTTGCTAGATTCCAGCCATGTATGGAAAATACTCAAACCCTGCTTAAATGGCAGAATAACTACATCCCTGCAGTCTGTTTTTCAGAAGAATACAAACAGATTTTTGTACTCCCCTTCACCCATCTTTTCTCATCTAGGAAAACATGGAAATATCTCTGAAAATTCCACAGTGGCAAAAAGCTGCTGTTTCATAATCTTATACTGGCACACTAACAGTTCATGAATTACTTTTAAAGATAATTAGGGCATCGTGAAGAATAAGGAATCTTCAAATACACAACATATGAAAATTCTAGGCTGAAGTAGCTTCTAAATCTTTCTCTCACTCCATTTCTAATAAAAAAAAGAACCAAACTAGCAGCGTAGGAATCTGCATGTGGTGTAATACCTGGAGACAATTAAATTCACATTTCTATGTGTTTTTGTTAAAGTTTTTTCATTGAAACTGGTGGCATTTTTGCCTGATCAAGGTCTTCTTGCACAATCAAGCAACTGTAAATGTGTTAGGAAAGACTGATATCTGAGGCAGTGAATCACAAGTGGCTTGTCTCCTTAGAAGCAAATAAAAGAAAAACCAATGAAAATTTATTGAGACTGTTCATTAATTCATATCCAAAATAGTTGCTTACTTTTATTCTAACTGGAAAGCATATTTATTGCACAGAACATTAACTTAAGAATAAACCTGGTGTTAACTTCAAAATGGAGCAATTCAAACAGGAACAATTTAAGACACAGAAATGAAAAAAATACCCAACAAACAACTGTATTGAGCTTACTCTCCAGATGGCACAGAATATTTTATCTTGTATTTTCTAGCATCTTTGTCTATTTCAAGTAAAATGATACAATCAAAACTATCTGAGTTCTTCAGAAATATGTTCTTTCACAGATTTAGCATTAGTTCCAATAAGGAACGTAGGTCTCTAATCAAAGTTTTAGATGGATTTTATATGCCTGAATGTTTCTGACACAGATGCCAGAGATGGCATTTCAGATCAGCTAACATCAATAAATTGAAATATTTTCAAAGGGCAGAAAACCATGTGGGATGCATGTGTGCATCTGATAAACCAAAACAAAGCTGCAGGATGAGACAGCTTACACAGCAGAGGTACGTATGTCAAGACACATGTCTTCTCCTGAAGATATTCTCATGTTTTGAACTGGGGTATAATGCCTCACAATGAAGAATGCTTGGCTCCTTGTAAATGATTGCTTCTGTGAAACTCTTTTATGCCTCTTGGTCAAGTACAGGGTTTTTTGCAGTTAAATTGTTAATTATTACTTCAGCAAGAGTACTCCCTGAGGCCCAGGCACCTAAACTCTAGAGAATAAAAGGAATGTACTCCACTGGTTTCTTCTCTATTCTGCTGGCTGCTAGTATCCTACTTCCTGAAGCAGTATAAAGGAAACATAGTTATTTAGTTAAAAGGTATAGTGGCTTTTGACTTAGCATTGACTCAGTCCAAATCCACAAAGTTGTTTAGAAAATTAACTCCAAGTGATTTTAATATGTATGGATACTTTTACTATTTAAGCCTAGCTTCCTTGTGCTAAAAGAGGTAGCACTAGAGGGAAGATAGGCAGTCTCTGACTGATTATGGCTGACTGCACAGGCCCTTGTGATGGTTTGAAGGCCTTACTCCAAAAAGATCTAGTTGGCTGGGAGCATAAATCTATGCAAAACAGCAAGTTCTGCATTGCAAATCTGGACAACAGCTATCAGTAATGAGTGGTGGTGGAGGGATCTGGAATGGTTGCTATGCATGGCAGAGAAATGTACTATTCTCTTCTGCCTCAGTTCCTGTTAGAAACACACACAGAACCTTACCCTGGTACAAGGGCTGTAGGCTGTGTTGTGATGGTGCTGGTGTCTGCATACTGTAAGAATTTCAAAGTACAACTGCAAGTCCTATTGCACAAAAAGATAATGTACAGGATTACCCAGCACAAGCTGTCTGATGAAGTCACCATTATATCAGAACTACATGGTATAAACAAATGTGTAAATAATAGACAACTCCTTATCTCTAGGTGTGCTGATTTTAGCCTGAGTAGAGTTAATTTTCTTCACAGTGGCTGGTATGGGGCTATGTTTTGGATTTGTGCTGAACACAGAGTTGATAATATGGAAATGTTTTTGTTATTACTGAGCAGGGCTTACACAGAGCCAAGACCTTTTCTGCTTTTCACATTGCCACTCTGGCAAGGAAGTTGGGGGTGCTTGGGAGGTTGAGAGGAGACACAGGTGACCCCAAGTGACCAAAGGGATATCCCATACCATATGACATNATATCCCATATGACATCATGCTCATTATATACATTTGGGGGAAGAACGAGGAAGGGGGGTACATTTGGAGTGATGGCGTTTGTCTTCTCAAGTCACTGTCAACTTGTGATGGACCCTGCTCTACTGGAGCTGACTGAACACCTGCCTGCCCATGGGAAGCAGCGAATTAATTTCTTGTTTTGCTTTGCTTGCAGGTGTGGCTTTTGATTTCCCTATTAAACTGTCTTTATCTCAACCCATGAGTTTCCTAGCATTTTTCCTTCTGATTCTCTACCCAATCACACTGGTAGGGGAGTGAGTGAAGAGCTGTGTGTAGTTTGGCTGCTGGCTGGGGTTAAACCATAACACTGGGTCTATGAGAAACTTTGGAGAATCATAAACTCAGTCAGTGTCATCTTGTACTCAACACTGGTGAGGCCACACCTTGAGTACCGTGCTTAGTTTTAGGCCCCTCACTACCAAAAGACATTGAGGTGCTGGAGCATGTCGAGAGAAGGGCAACAAAGCTGGTGAAGGGTCTGGAACACAAGTCTTATGAGAAGAAGCTGAGGGAGCTGGGGCTGTTTAGTTTGGAGAAAATGGAGAAACCTCCTACCTGAAAGGAGGCTGTACCCAGGTGAGGGTCGGCCTCTTCTCTCAGGTAGCAAGTGACAAGATGAGAGGAAACGGCTTCAAGTTGTGCCATGGAAGGTTTAGGCTGGATATTAACAAAAATATTTTCTTGGAAAGGGTTGTCAAACATTGGAACAGGTTGCCCAGGGAAGTGATGGAGTCACCATCCCTGGAGGTATTTAAAAGATGTGTAGTTGTGGGACATGGCTTAGTGGTTGATATAGCAGTGCTAAGCTGATGGTTGGACTTGATGAATTCAGAAATCTTTTCCAACCTAAAAGATTCTATGATTCTAGTAAGAACTGAATCTTCTTCTGAAAACCCATAATCAGAGATATCTGCCACTCTAACGAGGCATTGCTTTGTGATGAACATCCTTCCTCTGAGGCTTTAGACTGTAGGGAGTTACCCATACCTGACGGACCTGTGTAAGCCTGCCAGAAATAACACACCACATCTGCTTTTTTTAAATTCCTTCACATCTCCTAACATCCCTTAGGTGTATAGGGATGCTGTCTGACATTCTGCATCAAGACCTCAGCTGGCTATTCACACAGCAAAGGGATCTTATCTGTGTAACTAAAACTATTTATTTTAGTGATACTTATTCGAATAGGGTCAAAGATGTTCACTTCCCATGCTTTACTTTTGAAGATACGGCCCTATGGAGAGAGACCATTGTAGCTACATGTATACAAAGGTATGACTTGTTAGCCCTAACAGTGAATGACAAGCTGTCTCATCAGTTAACAGTGAATACAGACGGAGCACTTTTTCATCCAGGGGAGACAGTACAATGAGGAGAAAAGCTGGAAGAAACTGAAGTTTGTCTCTGCACTAAGTATTTACTCTTGATTTTGAAAAGTTTTAGCTTTACCAAAATCAACAATATGAAATGCTACAGAGTACCGTCAGGTAAGTGTAATGCTCTTCAAACCTCCTTGTAATCTTTGACTGCTAACATATTTGCACTTGATGCCCAAAATATTCCATAGGTATCTCAACTAAAATCAAGAGTTGCAATCCAGGCCTCACTGTTTAAATCAACAATTCATGTTCCTCTCAGTACATGAAATTTACAGATACAGACAAGCTTAAGTTTTAGCACTTGAGTCACACTGCTCAACTTCTTAAAATTAGGCATGTATGGAGGTGTTTTCAGGATTGGGGCTACATCATCAAGTGATTAGAAAACAGTCCCCTCTGGGTCTCAATTAAACATGGCTCCAGCAGCACAAATCAATGCACCAGGACAGTGGTTTGAAGCTGAGATCATGTCTACAGCACAAGGCATGGCTGACATCAGCATGTTAATCTGGGGTGTGAGCGCTCTGTGTTCGCTGAATCCCTTCGTTTACCTGCAGTTACAACAGCACAGCTGTTCTCTTGCCAGTCTAACATATTTCTGCTGGGAGGGGGGACGAGGGGAGAGAGGAGTGAGTACGCCAAGGCTTGATGATATTATGATATGGATGGCAATCATAGATGTGGAACTACGGTCAGGACATAGGACATCCCAGGAGGATGCACTGCTCTGAATGGTTTTGATAAGGGACAAACATTTCAGCTTTTCAGCATTCCCTGTGATCAGTCTTACCAGTAAAAACTAGGCTGGTATAGGCTGCAACAGATGACAAACATTTTTTTTCTAGAGCAGTGTGTATTTATAAGCTGCATTCTAGTTTAGACATGGCTGTAGTTAATTCATGTTTATAAAGCACTGAAATTGAAAGGTGTTATGCAAATGCAAAATATTCCTCAAATGCAAAGCATCTTTATTTTTCAGAAAGGGTGCTTGCTTTCTTTGTCAGTGATATTTTTGCTTATGTTCTAAATGATTGGTTGCCTGTGTTTGCTGTTGTAACATGTATTCTTATTACCACTTTGTTGGTCTTTATTGGGATGTCTGCTTTCCAATCTCCAAGGAATTTCTTAAATACTATGCATGCAAATTTCAGTTCACAGATGTGCAAATTACAAAGATGCTTTCCATCCCTCACAGGTTAAAAAGCTGGAAGTTGCACAAGTGGTGTATACTTGGTATGTGCGTGCTGGCACAGTACTGAAACCACAGTTCTTTGAATCCATATGTTGTTTCTGAGTATTACTCCTAAATCCAAAACAATCAGATTTAAGAATGATTTTTAAATTATCTACTCATAAATGGTCAAATCAAGAATCTTGTATATTAAAAAGACATTTAAAACTGGTGCTTTTGCCTCGCTTAATGAAATTTTCTGAAGAAGAAAAGTAACTAACAAACTGAAAAGGAGAAACATTTCTAAGTGATTCTTAGTCTTTTCTTATGTTGAAATAGAAGAACTGTGGAAGGCTGTCTGTGACTCTTGAGGCTACCATTTATAAAAAAAAAAGAAAAAAAAAAGAAGAAGAAAAAAGAAAAGGCTACTGTTGTTTGCAAACCTCTTAAGGACTCCTGGAGAAGAAGAACTTGTATCTGGTCAAGAAGAAGGTCTCAGCATAATCTCACTGATTTACAGTATTAGTAACATATTAGCTCTTTACTGTGCACAGAGGAAACATTCCTCAGTATTTTTAATTCAAAATCTCTGCTGTGTGATTTTAAATAAGTAATTAAAGTAAATTCTCTTTTGGGTACAAGGAAAAAGCACAATTATTTAATAAATTTGTGAAGGAGGCAGGAAAAATGATTTCAAAAGTTTCACAGTGTGGAGTCCAATTCTTATTTATATGGCATGATTGAACCAGAGTAATATAACAGTGCATACTTATGTCTTCTGTTACCACGTTCCACAGAATGCTGAAGAATAATTGCGGACAAAAACTGAATATCATGGGAAAAAGAGAGTCAATCCTGTGAATTCATATCAATTTCATATTGCTTCTTCAGGAATTGTTGATAATCATTGTTATCAGTCCAGCAGTAACAGTATTAAAATAGTAATTTTGCACCTTTTAACTATTTCATCAACTAAACACAAAATTTCAAAGCATGATCAGTCTGATGAGCAGTGGATTACATGAATATGCAATACTCAACAAAGTTATATCAGGCTTTTCACCCATGTCTATTGTATATATTATATCCTGGAAGTTAAAATATTCATAGCTCACCAGAAAGAAATGAAAAAACTTGATTAACTTGGGTATTTGGGGAAAATGTGTAATCAGAGAAATGAGAAAGATGCAGTCTGGCCTGGGAATGAATTGCTGAGAGGTGAGTGTAAGGAGGAGGTGCCCGAAGCATAACTCCCATGACACACTGTGGTGGCATTTCTAACTGCACTGTTTGCTTTCTCTTAGAGAAGGATTCTAGTAAAAGCAAAAAAAAAAAAAAAAAAAAAAAGGAAATTAGGAGTAGGAGTGAAGATTGTTTTCTTATGGCCTTTTCTATCTCAATTGACTTTCCTTAAACAATTTCCAAACTGTTATATATCTATATATGTATATATCCAGAAAGCTTGGGTTTTCAGTTAACTGTTGGTGTGTAGATGCATACATGATGTGTTTGCTTTTTAGTCATGTAAATATAGAATCTATTTTTTCATAAGAAGGGTTAGAGAATCTCAACATTCTGGAAATATAATGGTTGTGCTTTCATGGGAAAAAATAATTTAAAAGAAGAAATGATACTTCAGATTATTCTATTGAGATGATACTTTTAAATTTTCTGTGATTTGAGGATCATGTTCTCCTGGGGTACTGAGATGTTGTTAATGTTTGAAACCTGAAAGCATAAAAAAAAAAAAAGCTCTGCCAAGCACGTAGACCTCATATGTAGAGGCTACACAGAATGCCACTTTCACAGTTTCAGAGCCCAGAATTTTAAAACACAAAGGGTGAGCTCATTAGACATCTAGGAAGTTTCTATTGATTTGTGGCATTTAAAAATGTGGGAGAAATTTGTTGCATATCAAGAAATTCTCCTGATTTGGAAAATGTGGTTGCTTATGTGTTTGGGTTTTTTTCTACAGAAGTAAATTCTTTAATACTACTCAGTGGACTTCTCAAGGATTCCTTAAAGAGCACAACCCTACAAATCTAAAAAATTGAGTCACAGGTAAAGGAGATTGGGTTTGAAGTAGGGAGGATGCTTAATGTTTTACTCACTTAAAAATGATCCAGTGTGTTAAGCACCATCCGCCTTTTACTTTTGAACTCTTTTCTGATACCCTTTGCAGCACAGCTAGTCTCAAGGACTTTCAGCAGTTATTTTTGAGCCATGAATTTTTGAGCATCACTGTCCTGACCAAACAGAATAAAACCCCTAGACCTATTTTTAAGCTCAGGAAAAGAGATGCTGAGAATTCAAAAATTCACAATGCCTGGGAAGTTCAGCTGCAGTGTCTGACTATACTCACGATTTAAATGTGCTCTGGATACCCTTCCCTGTCTGTCCGGTTGCTTTGCTTGGGCTTGTCCCTTGACCTGACATGACAGAAATTAATGTGAGTCGCCAGTTTTCTGCCCAGCATGTTAACCTAAACTGCTGATAGCCAAACTGTTGTAGGGGCAAAGCAGCTTAATCACCACATCTGAATTCAAGTTTGAAATTGTGAATGAGTATCCTTAGTTAGTTTGCTGTACGAAATTTTGTTGGGATGACCACCCCCAGAATGATTCCTCTTGAAGTTTTCGTACTTGTATAACTACTGCTAGGTTCAGATAAAAAAATACAAAAAATAAGTTAAAAAATTCTCAGACATAAATATATTTAATGGTAAGATTGAAAATATTGAATTTCCTTCCATTAATTCTCACTGTGTTTATTCCAAAGGTATAAGACTGATAACTGGAACACTGAGAGTTCCTTATTATAATCTCCAGTACCTTCTACTGCAGGAATATTATCAGAACGGTACTCTCCTGCTTGGTGATTATAGCTTTTGTGTTTGGTGTTATCCATATGTTATGATGGTGGTTTTATGACAAAGTAAATAGAGGTTCATGCATCTGTTCTTCCACGAATCTGCCATTCACCTGATTGTTTCTTTATCTTCAGATGCCTCGCAGTTGTGCATCGACCTGATTTATAGGCCTGGACAGGCTGTCTAAATTACATATTGAGGGCAAGTAAAGATAAACTGAGTTTCCCAAACTGACTGACACTAATGAATAGTTATAAATATTTTCCTTAGCTAGGAATGCTTAAAAATGAAGAGGGGGAGAGAGAGACAGATCTGTAAAGAGGTTGGACTTTTTCTTATAAAATTTTCTCTTCTTCATTGGGAGAAAGGTGATAGGAAGATAACTTGAGGAAGTTGAGATGATTTAGGGAATTAATTGTTGAAAGGGTTAAAATTCCTATTATAAAGTTCTTTGTGAAACTGTACAAGGCACAGATGTAGGAAAGAGGTAGCAAAAGGAAGTAAAGTAGCGTCTGAAAAACAGACGACAGTTGAGTTCCACTGAGAAAAAACCAAAATTTTTCAAGCTCAGCTGAGCCTGATCCAGGGGACTTGAAGATATGTCAAGAACATAATAAATGGTAAGAAAGCAAAGAAGATTTTCAACACTGAAGTTTCTGCCTTGTCAGTTTCCAAGAAAAAAAAAGTGAAAACAGACCAAAGGAAAAAAAAAGATTTTGTTTTATAACATACCTTATATTTGTCCCCTTGAAATCAGTAGTAATTATTATCTCAGAAAAAAAAAGAAAATTAAAAAAAAAGGCAACAATTAGGTGATTACAGATTTTAATGGCAGGAAAAATGGCAATTACTCTCTTCCAGAGGAAAAAAATAAAATTCATTCCTTTAAATTCCAGTTACATAAGAATATGGGTAATTAGACTATTGAAGAAATCTGTGACAGAAAGTAGGCACTAGAAAATATCTATGAAATATGATTCTCATTCATAGGGCTTTCTGAACTACTGAACACCCACAGAGCAAAATCAGCTGCAGATTGGTCTTTCTACATCATGGAAATAATAGAAAATAGGACTAGAGGGAAGTGTGAGTGGCTACCTAAACTAACCTCAGTGCTCAGGCAGATGAGTTATAGCTGAAACTTTCTGGTAGACTAGCACAAGCCCATACAATGTGATAAACGTGTTTTGGGGATATTTGGTTTTTGTTTGTTTTTATTTTCTCTCTCAGTGGTACAAAAAGATGTGTTCCCAACTGCATGCAAAAATTCATGTTCTTAAAAGAACTAATACCACTGCAGTGCACTCAGTTTCATTTCTGTATTTATTTCACCATAAACCAAAACAACATTCGAATTTAAATTCTGTTGTGCTGCAAAAGTTGTGTCAGGGAAGAAAGAATTCACTTAATTAAACTTTTCTCTCCAGGTGTTCCTTGTGGCAGTATTTTGAAAATTCTGCATGTTTCTGCGACACCTATTCAGTCGCAGAGGGTATGGGAAGAAAGCAACACCCATCTCTGCTCTTTGCATTTTAAATAAACCTTTCTACAGTGAAGGGAACGTCTACGACAGAAGAATCTGCTCATGGAGTGTGTTCCTCTTACGTATGACACGTGTGTCTGTCCTTAAATGTATTCACAGAGACCGAAATGTTCTGCATTGTGGTATCTGTATTCAACATATGGAGCATTCGTCTGTATCTGAGAAAAAAACCCAAAAAAACCCCACAGCAAAAGCAGCAGCGTGATGGAGGCTGACGCCAGTCTTCAGCTTTACGTTTTTATACTCACACGTTGGAGGTTATCCTGCCCTCACCTTCGGGTCATTTCCCTGGGCTTTACAGCTCAGGAGCTGAGAGCTGGGAGGCAGGAGAGCGCGGAGCAGGCACGGGCTCCGGGCACCCACGGAGGGCAGGGCGTGCGGTGGAGAGAAGGGGACACCGCGCCCCCGCCCGCGGCCGCTCCGCGCCCCCGCCCCG